>CAKNXH010055081.1:10208-25398 GCA_932178445.1 Andricus quercusramuli | reverse complement strand
GTATTTGTATTTATAAAATATTTTTTGTTCCGTATTTCTTCAGTCATCAAATGTTCTCGTATATAATTTAGTTTATAATTCAAACAAGATAGATGATTAGTACTGTTTCAGATCATATGTAATGTAACAATTGAAAATTGAAGTTCAAATAAAGCCCAAGAATGATATTAGTTGATATTATGTATTGAACTGTATAGAATGTGTCGCAGCGCCACCTGGTAAAATATATATTGTGCAAGGAGCGTTCACGACGCAGAAACTCTTCTCATCACGGATTAGCTCTCGTGTAGCTGTTTGATGCTGCCTGACGGGGAGCACCTTTCTGGGAGCAAGAGTAGGCGGTCGGCAGTGGTGACCTCGAACACGATTTCTGACGTCGGTCCACATATGCTAGCCTGCCGTTTGCTACGCGTTCGCGTGGTCCGAACGCGTTGAGAGCTGCGTAGTGTTCGCCTAGCCACGACCATTCCCTCTCTGCTCTCCACACGACTCTTCCTACGTCGGGTAGCGCGAACGGACCTTGAAGTTCCTAAGACTGGGAAAATATGAACAGGCGAGGAGTGCGTCAGGAACGCTTGGAGCGTTCACCCAGCATTTCGCTCCCAGTCCCTGCATTTTAGTAATCTTTCAGTGAGTTTTTGAAGGTAACTAAAATATTACTACATTTAACTAAATTTACCGAAGGTGTGAATGGATATTCCGATATATTGGTTGGTCGACGACCGATTGACGGAAGGTGTAAAAGAGCCTTTATGTGCTTGTTTATACATTTCAAATCTGAAGCACAAATTGTCTAAAATGGACCTGTGCTCCACAATGTATTCTGTATAGTGATTTATACATGGAATTCGCCCTAAAGCACGTTCTATAGGCAAGTGACTAATATACATATGCATACACATATATACCTATTCTTCCCATACTTATAAATATATATGAATTTAAAGACTGGATTTTAGAATTATATAAAATATTTACCTTTTTTTTTAAATTATTATTTATTATTTTTTTTTATAAAATTGATTTTGAAATATAAAAATTATTATAATGTGGCATTTCTTTGTAACTCATGAGATAGAATATAATTTCTGTTGTATAACCTTTTATAATTATCAAGTAAAGATGATAGGTCAAAATCGATGTCAATTTATGATACAGATATCATATTATAGTTTAGTATATGCGGTACTCAAAATTCAAAAATGACATCCATTCTTACCTATCTCTTACGGTTTACGAGATAATTGTTGTTAAAAACAACAATAATTGAAGGTTCCCCTCAGGTCCCAGTGGAACGTTCCTGGAACGTTCCCAAGGGCGGACATTTTACACGTTGCGGGAACGTTCCGAAGGTGCCCGCGGAACGTTCCGTGCTATTAGGGTTATGGCTAATGCCCGGTGATGTTCTAGCCCGTTCAGCAACCACCCACTTTCCAGCATTGCCTGTATGCACATGTAGCACCCACCGGCCGGTCTGATATTAAATGCTGGAGTATTGCACCCAGGACAAGTTTTTTGTACTGCCAATTCGATAGCCAAGGTATAATGTAATTCGTACGCATGCCAATCATTTCCTCTAGGTAATAGACCTTGTTGAGCACAAATTTGACACCGCTAAGTCCATCCAACTTCATCTGAGGCAAAAACTAGAGCGTAGCAATGACGCACTTGCGCATCTTCATCTCCTATGCGCTGGAGATTGCGCTAGGAAAGGAAATTTTATTTATTTTTTTATTCTTATTTATTATTTAATTTTTTTCAAGGCTTTTGAAACCAATTTGAAATAAATATTATAGTTACTAAAATTTAGTTTAAAATAAGCAGATATTACAATTATGGTATTTATTCTGCTGTAATATTTTAATTCACAATTTTCTTCTTATTACTTTTTTTAAATAGTAATTTTTAAAAAATTTAATTTATACTTACAAGAATTCAAAAAAATATATATTTATATATATATTTAGAGAAATTTATAGTACATTATATTTGAAGGAAAAAATTTTATTTTATTTAAATTAAACAAACAAAATTAATTTTTGATTTTGCAAAATTCCTTCCAAATAAAATTTTTAACAAATTCTATAAGAGCTTACCTGTATTTCAGGGTCATTTTCATCTTGGTTGTAAGCTCTTATGCCTAACACCCTCGCAAGTGGTTCAGGATTATCAAATCCAACCTGATTTGTAATTTCTCGAGGTAAAATTCTTTGGAACCATCCAATAATTCTTGGACTCCTCATTAAATTGATCAGAACACTAACTATAATTATAGTTATTATTTCCAAGATCATTTCAAATATCATTTCGTTTGATTTTTTTTTTTTTTTTATTCGATGTATAACGTATTGAGGTCAAGTTCAATTTGAGACTGTTTTTCCCATTCTGCCGCCTTCGAACTATCAACAAGTTGAAAGAGGCCCTTCTCATTTCAATAAACCAATGAAATCAAATCATCCTAAAATCAAACTTCATCCAACCAATCAACTCTTTCGAATTTTTGATACCATATGAAAAATTCCTTTTTTTTTAAATTTATAATCAATTGATTTTTGTTTCAAATTTATTCATACGACTCCTTATCTTGTATTTTATTTTATTCTTGGATTAAAATTCCTTTTATACAGATTTCGAGGTTAGGTTAATGAACACCAACCGCGAATCTGTCATAATTTAAAATTCTATTGAGTTGTACATAAACTTAATTATTGTTTTCAAAATATACATTTATGCAATGCAAGGTCCTACTGACTTATGTAAACAATTTTAATAAAGATTTTTATTTTACAGTTTAAGGAAACTATAATAAGCTCGTCAATAATGAAACTGTGTATTCAGATAAGTATTCCAAATTTATTTATTATTATTCTTGACTTATTTTCAAATAAGAACTATTTCTTTGTGTATATTTAAATTAATTAATTTTTTCAGATGATCCATTTCCACGATTAGAAACATCATTGTGGTTAATCCAGATAAATTGTGAGTATATGTAAAATTTATAATATTAATTTTAATTTAACAAAATTTTGAATGCTTTTTACATTAGTACATTCTTTATGAAAACAAAAATTTAAGTGGGGGTCCATGAAATGGAAGAACCATTCTAAACAATTCTCAATGGAAGAATTAGTCAAAATAGCTCCTACTTCTCATGTTCTTCACCCCTCCAAAATAAATTAGTCATTCATGATCTAATTTCACTACTCCATTCAATTTTATTTTGACATTTAAATCTAGTTATAAGCAACAAAGTTTCACTTATGACATTTCTGAAAAACGAAACTCTTCGACTTTAAATACGAAAATTTCGTCTTTCAATGTTTCGAAGTGCCTGGTTGCTTATTCCTGATTTATTGAACGATCGTCACATGGGTATGAGCACAGTTTTAGTATATCCAAATGCACGTTTGCAGTTCTGTTCGGACCTAGTCGAATTAGGGCATTTCTTTCACCTATTAGTTTCTCTAAAATGAAGGGTCCTGAAAAATATGGATCAAATTTCTTGTCTTTTCTAATCATATTTTTTAAATGAACTTGATCCCCCGATTTGAAAAACTTTGGATTCTGTTTTCGATCATAATATAATTTTGATCTTTCTTTCGCCTCTTGGATTCGCTCCCGAGCCATTTTCTGGCAATTATCTAATTTTTCGAAAAGATCTTTCAGATAATTAACGTATGTGTTATCTGGTGCTTTCGTGTAAAAACTGTATGGTATATTGGCCTCTTTTCCAAATACAAGACTATAGGGTGTGAAACCAGTAGCTTCATGGACACTGGTATTGTAGGAGAAGACAGCGTACCTTAACCATTCATCCCAATTTTTCGTGCCCTCAAAACTTCTTAAATACTCTATTAGAGTATGATGACTCCCCTCAAACGAACCTAGACTCTGTGGATGATATGCAACTGATTGAATCTTTTTTACGCGGAATAGTTTTCAGAAGGTTTTCATCACTTTACTAATAAGATTTGATCCCTGATCGGTGTGAATTACCTGAGGGCAGCCATATCGAGAAATGAATTGCTCGGCTAAAGCATGAGCTATTGTAACAGAGTCGATGTTTTGCAAAGGAATTGCATCTGAGTATTTAGAGAAATTACACTGTATCGTTAGAATATGGGTATTTCCTTTAGAAGTTACCGGTAAGGGCCCTACTAAATCTATTTGAATTTTTTTAAAGGGCTCTTTGGGAGTGTCTGTGATGATCATTGGTTGTCGAGTTTCCCTGCGAACTAACTTGTTCCTCTGACAAGTTTTGCATGTTCCTACAATTCTTTGAACGTCAGCTTTCATATTTTCCCAATAATACTTATCTCGTATTTTCCAATATGTTTTAGACATACCTCTGTGGCCTCCAACCACTGATTCATGGAATTCGCGACCAATTTCATCTCGCTGAGTTATTGGTGGAATAATTATTTCACCTGAAGAAACCTCTATTAACAACCCAGTTCCAAAGAAATGTTGTCGAAAGATCTGCTCAACAGCAGTCCAGGATAAGTTTCCTAAATTATTTCCATATTTAGGTACCTTGACACTTGTCGCATTCAATTTATTCATGGCTTTTCTCAAAGCTAACACAGCTTCAGAGACTCTATTCAGAAAGACTTGATCACCTTGTCTTTCATTCACAATCAAACTGAAAACATATCTATTATTTTTCGAGAAAACTATAACCTCACCAACATTAGGATTTTCTCTAATTATTTCATCTGGAAACAACAACTTGTGCTCCACTAATTCCTTATTTGCTTCACAGGAATTATCACCATCTGCAGAGATAAAATGGACAATCTGTCCCTTGCCCATGTATAGTTTATCTTTACTATAATCTATACATGCTTCAGACACAACTCTCACAGAAATTTCTTCACGCGGACAACTATCGGTGCCACCATTGTTGGAGTCTGCAACCATTGAGTCTTCCCCACCAATCACACAGTCACCATCCACACCGGAAGTATGAGTTTCCGAACTATCTACATCGTCGACGTGTTCCCATCCTCGCAAACCTCTTGGATATGTGGACCACCAGAAATAGTGCTGTGGAGCACGAGGTTCTTGATAGTCATTCTGAGCACACTCGGCAGCATTTCCATGTTGCACCGGAGTCTGAACCGTCAGAATGTGATTATGATGGTGATTCTGAACATACTCTGCAGCATTTTCATGTTGCATCTGAGTATTATCGGTCAGAATTAAACTGTTTTTCATTTCTATAGCGCTATACAGGTTGGGATCATCAAGTCTGGCAAACACTCTGTCAAACAATTCTTCGACACAGTTGCCCGTACACACAACTCGATCCTCCCCTCTGGCAGAAACAAGACAAACACGCTCTCGACCGGCCGAAATCGGAGCGGACCCGTCCAGCTCAACCGAAGAAGACGACGAATCGCTGCCACCCCTTGGTGGATTTCTTGATAATGCATCAGCATTAGAATTTATTCTTTTGCAGGTTTGTAGACTATTTCATAGTGATACTCACTAAGTTTTATACGCCATCGAGTCAATCTCGAAATAGGATCTTTCAACCCATGCAACCATACAAGAGGTCTATGGTCTGTTACTAGAAGAAAACTTCGCCCATACAAATAGGGTCTGAAATGTCTTACACAAAACACTATTGCAAGTAACTCTTTTTGAATTGTTGAATAATTGATTTCAGCCTTCTGAAGGACTGTGGAAGCATACGCAATGGGTAAATCTAGGCCAATTGGACCCTGACTCAAAACACCACCAAGAGCGTAATTCGATGCATCAGTCGTTAACACAAAAGGTTTCGAGAAATCAGGATACTGCAATAAAGGCTCTGAACAGATCGTATCTCGCAGAACTTCAAAAGCTGATTGCTGTTCATCTGTCCATCTAAATTCAACCTTATCTTTTAAAGGTAAGTAAGAGGTTTTGCAATTTTTGCAAAATTAGGAATAAATTTCCTATAATACCCTACGAGACCTAAAAATTGTTTTATGTTCCTTTCCCCTTTAGGAATAGGGAATTTTTTTACAGCCTCGATTTTTTTTGGATCGGGTTTAACACCTTCCCGAGTAATAACATGTCCCAAGTATGTTATCTCAGGTTTCAAGAAAAAATGTTTTTCAGGTTGCAATGCTAACCCCGCGGTTTTTAATCGCCCTAGTAAGGATTTCAATTTTCTCGAATGTTCTTCCAATGAAGAAGCATAGACAACAATGTCGTCCATGTAAACAAATAATTCTAGACCTTGTAGACCGGTCAAAACCTGGTCCATCAGTCTCTGGAATGTTGCCGGGGCATTTTTCAACCCAAACGGCATTCGAAGATACTCATAATGTCCGTAGGGAGTTGTAAAAGCTGTTATTTCTCGGGATTTCGGGTCCATGGGGATTTGATGAAACCCAATTGCAAGGTCCATTACAGAAAAGTATTTTGCTCCCCCTAACTGGTCTAAAATTTCAACAATGTTTGGTAGAGGGTAAGCATCACTTACGGTTCGTTCATTCACGGCTCTATAATCTATCACCATTCTCCACCTTTTATTTCCTTGTGGATCAGGTTTCTTAGGAACAATCATTGCAGGAGAATTATATGGTGAAACTGAAGGTTGAACTATTCCTGCTTCTAGTAACTGTTTAGTTTGTTTAAGTATCTCATCTCTGTGTACAGGAGGATGACGATAATCTCTTGTAAAAACTGGTCTATTATCGACAGTAGTGATTTTATGGGTAATTGCCGTAGTCGACCCTAACTTATCTCCAGGTAGATAAAATTGAGCAGAATAATCCATAAGAATGGGAAAAAGACTCGATTTTTCCTCGTCATTTAAATCTTTAAGATCAAGAATTTTCAACAATTCAGCAAATCTAGAAGCCAATATTTTTTTAATGTATACTCTTCAAGTTCAACAGGTGGTACTGTCAATTCTACGTCCTCTTGAGTAGAATTTATGATGAAAGTACTAACTTTACCGTTTTCGTTTTTAACTAAAGATTCCCCTGCAAAAATTCCAGGACCATAATGAAGACGTTTTACATAACCCTCGGCAATACTAGGCCCTTTTACTGATAGTTTTACTAATTGTTTTGTCCTTGCAGGTAATGTAATAGTGGAATGACATGTCAAAGGAAAATTTTCATCACCCAGATGAAGGCTATCATCCACAAAATTAAGAATGGCTCGCTGTTTTCGAAGGAAGGATATCCCTATCAGCCCATCCTCAGTTATAGGAAAGGAGTTTGAAACTACATGGAAGGAAGTTTCTATTCCACGGAGAAGCATCTTAACTTCACCCTGTGTTGGAATCATATTGGATCCAATTCCAACCAAATTCAAAATACGTTCACGATTAATTTTTATGTGCGAATCTGAAGCTGTTTCTTTAATTAGATTTACGCTCGCTCCCGTATCTATCAATAAGGCGCTTTTCCTTTCAGAGAAAAATAATGTTGTAGTTCTACTACCGCGGCGGGCTTTACACCATTATTCTCCCTGAGTTTGAGAACGACGCGGTTTGAGAGGGCCCGGTTTTCTGAGCCGTCCTGCCCTCCGTAGGATGACCCTGCTTCAAGTTTAAATTTTGATTTTTAAAATCTTGGTTTCGCATCCTTTCTCTATCATGCTTCGCTTTCATATGACATTTACTAACATCATGGTTCGATCTAAAGCAATAAGTGCAATTTTTCCTCTCTTTGTCTTGATTTACATTATATTTTTTACGCTTAGGACCAGGGATCCGTTCAAAACTATCGTTTCGTTACGTTACGTTATCCAAAAAGTACCGAATCTTTTGTTTACTTTTCGTTACGTTTTGACAGTTCGGAACAAAATTAAAAACGAAATTTTTATAACTTGATATTTTACCTGTCTGCCTTTTAATATTTATATCAGGAGCACAAGGATTCGGATAAACTATTTTTTTCAAAATACGCATGATTAAAAAATTTCGTTACAATTTCGGTATGTTGAATAACGTAACCTAAGTCGAGTGAATATAGTTACGTTTTGGCAGTATGAAAACAGAACGAAAATCACGAAAGTATTTTGTTTTGTTTCGGTCGGGTCCCTGCTTAGGACATTCACGTCAGAAATGACCTGTTTCTTTACAATCGTAACATTGAATATTTTTTTTCTTATTTACATCTTCCTCAGTACGGAAATGCGCTATTCTTTTACGAGGATTCAAACCCATTTTAAAATCCGAATCAAAATCAGGTTTAGATTTTCTGACTTCTTCTGAATGAGCCCTATCACAGCTTTTAAACTGAATCTCTTCTTGAGATGCCATCACTATTGCTTCGTCTAAGGTAACAGGGTTTTGACTTTTAATTATCGCGAATATCTCTCGGTCTAATCCCCTCATGAATGTAGCTATCGCACTTTCTTTATGTGCCTCTACTCTTTCATTTCCTTTTACCCCCGGTGTTTTTTACAAAGTTATATTAATTAATTCATCCAATATCTGATTAACCCGTGCCCCAAAATCGGTTATGCTTTCATTCGACTTTTTAACTGCCATAGTTAATTCTTGTGATAATTGAGTGATATCTAGTTTCGGTAAATAAATTCTCTCAAGTTTTTTTAACATTTCATCAAGGGTGATTCCTGCTCTATTTTGAATATGTTTACGTGCAGCTCCTATAACTCTGATTCGAATTAACATTGTTAAGTAGGGAATTTCATGAATCATTACCATGCTTCGGGCCATTTGACAATGTTCCACAAACATAGTGACAGACATATTATTACCATCAAATTCTGGCACCACGTCCCGTACTAATCTAGACACGTGTAAAATAGCTTGCGCTCTTATTGGTCCTGAAATAGTAGAAGTATTTTGTGCAACTTCTCCTTGCCTACCTGAAATAGTTTCTAACTGATCAGTGGATTCATAAGGATCCTTTGAAACAGTCCTAGTACTATCACTACTATTATCAATGCTACTACCTCGACGAGGATCAATCAGTGTTCTTTCAGAATTATTTTTATTATTTGCATTATCGTCTCCTAATCTATTCCTAAGGGTTTCTGTTTCGTTTAATGAATTTCTAACCTGAGGTTGTACTCTTCTTGCGCTTCGAAGACCAGATCGCTTCGCAAAACGTGGCATTTTGAATGTTTGGACTTACTTGGACTATACAATATTTGAAATTTCTCGCTTTTGCTTGCAGATTCCTGTAGTGTCACGACTTTTTCTTCACAGGCGATTCTTGATAACTCACTGATAATCCAATTTCTTCAAAATCTGGAAAGCAGTGTTCTATCCTTGAAATCCAATAGAATTATGTAGTTCTCTTCGAAGAAAGGTCCCTCGGTTCCGTAACCCTCTTCCTTACCGGGCCGGTTGTCTGCTTCAAGTATTTGATTCCCACGTTGAAATTAGAATTTTATTAAAATTCTCAGAATCCTTCAAGCCTACGATTGCTGAGGAATAACTGGTGGCTCGATTCAATCGTTTACAATCTCGGTGCAATTGATAACACCCTAGCTACCGGGAGAAAAACCACCCAAAACCCTGGTAGAAGATTGTGGCTTTTTGAACAAAAATGTTTATGGTTATTTTCTGTGAGCTATTCGTTCTTGAAACTGCTCAGTATATCACATGTGCACTTCTCATGTTTATTCTAATTCTAGGAAACTGATGGGCACATGCTCTGGTGCGACGCAGAATTTATAGTAACCCTCTCGTAGATAGACTTCAATACAGATTCATCCTCCACCATCATCATAGATGCGATATAGTTGTAGCGGTTCAAAATCTGGATCCGAAAGGAGTTCGACCAATGTCATCAACAAGGGATTTGGATCAGACATTTTCTTTAAATATTGATTATCACTGATTGTGTCACAATTAATTGAAAATCGTTTTTGAAGAAAGGATCACTTTTATTTCTTCACGGTTTCACAATGAACTAGTAAAAATATCTCAGTTTAGTCCTCAGTGTTGATCAGTCAGTTTCAATTTTAAATGTTCCCTCGGTGCAGCAAATCCCTGACCGCTGTCACCAATTTGTTACGTCCCTGGCGCTGTAGTAGAATGAGATTCTGATGTAGCCTGACGCTGATTCGTTGAAAAGTGGAATTCGTTGCTGCCGTTGAATGATTAAAATCATAACCGGGAGAACAATAAGGTTTTGAAATCAGAACACAATTTGAACTGGTCACTTCATAAGTATATTGTTTGACACATTAAGATTAAGTTATAAAATCTTTAATTGTTTTGCACTATATGCACTAAATCCATTAAGCACTATAAGCAATTTAATTTTTATTCAACAATTCGCAGTTCGCAATTATTTCTATAATGTATACAAATCAGCAAAAGCCGAACGCGGCGACGGGCTTCGCGTTTAACAATTTAAAGTTTCTATTTTCGGATTTGATCGAATCTCATCTAAAAAATTAATCTAAGTCCAATTTATCAAATTGACTGTCACAGGTTTAAAGTAATAAATGCGGTTCGGAGATACAGAAATCTGGCGTTTTTCTGCTGTGCGTGCCTTTTTATAAACTACGTTTTGGGTGGAGTAATACCCCTACTCTAGGCCCCCAGCCAATTAAATTGCTGACGTCATAGAGTTTTATGTCCCTTTTACCAATTAGAAAGTAGGTCACATGGCTCCATCTACTAGATATAAGTCGCAAAATGAGTCATTCGATTATTGACATTTATAAACAGTGATAGTCCAAAGTCCATGCTTACTGCGTTTTACATTCGTCTCGTTGGCGCCTTAATGTCATAAAAGATACTAAAAATAGTTCTATGACTCATATTTTGGTCTAGAAATACAGATGATCTAACGCTGCGTTTAATCTTAAGTTTTGTATTTCTTTTGCTTCAAGACAGAGAGTGATATTGCTTTTAGTTCTAATTTCTTATTTTGTTGCCATCCTATAACATTTATATAACTTTATTCTGCCCTTATAATATTGTGGTAAACCGCAAACTAATTTGAATTCTCCCGCCATATCCACCATCTTTAGTCATGCGCGATGGAAACTTAGTTCCTAAATTTTGCACTCTATCACATATCAACGATAATGTTAAATGCCCTACCACACAAAGTAGCTAACACTAATACCAAGTTATTTAGAGATTTATATTTTTGCTTCCTCATTAGGTGAAGTTGCAATTCTTATTTAATCCTAATGTCTACAATTCCTAAAACTATTTTTCAAATAAAAACGCACCAAACAAATGTGTAGAAATAATAGGTCACAAAAATAATTACCTCTATTAATATATGCAAAAAAATATAACAAGAAAAGTATATATATATATATATATATATAGTTAAAAGTTTGTCATAAGGACAACCGCAGGATTTCGCCGGGAGCGGGTGCTAATCTGAAAAATTGCACCCGCTCCCAGCGAAATCGCGGTAAAATTTCAGCTGTAACCACGTCTCACGACCGTGAGATGGGTGGTTACAGTCTGCGCGAATTCAATACGATGATCCGGCGAAAGTCTCGTGCACCCTGAGGACACGGAGCGACCCAAGGACGACCGCCTTCTGCATTCTCCCCGCAAGTGCCTCAGCATTTTGTTGACACGCAGGGATGCTTTTCAGGCTATTAAAAAGTGAAACCTTGGCACCTCCAAGAGCGCCAATGATCAGGACGATTAGCTTAACAGAATATTCCGGGTATAACCGTCGCAACTCCCTCATAAGGTCTTTATACCTTTCTTTCTTTTCTTTCTCCTTCGCTGTGACGTTTTTGTCCGCTGGTGCCGAAAATTCGAAAATTTTCGGTTTTGATTCCTTTGGGATAGAACCGAAGGGCTTATGACAAAGCCTCCGAACGCGTCCTCGGGTTGCGGATAGAGGGTCCCTGTACCAAGGGTTTCTGCTGAATATGGTTACAAGCATTAATAAGCAGTCGCGGACAATTGTCCAGGGATGGTCCCGAAGGAATAACCCCCAAGCGAAGGCGTGAGAACCGTGCCGAAAGCTGAATGTCACCTGGGTGAGGTGTCTCTAACGGTGATTCTGGGAAATCGGCGACTCTCAGAGTATACAGCCTTATCCTTGCATGCGGGGCTCTACAAGGATGGACGAACCCTTTCCCTAGCTGCTCGTGGGAACAACAATGACAACAACAAACATAGTTGTAGTAAGTGCGGTTCAAAACAATCGAACGCGCAGGGCTCCCGACAATGGGTCGGACAACAATGCCGACTACCCTACAGTTGGGGGAGCCAATCAAGACGGAGTCAATGCGATTAACCGGCGGAATCTTGTTACTTTTAAGTGGATGGATCAACTCAATGACGGCCTGCTGGAGTGCTACGATGCCAGTATGGTCCCTGAACGAGAAGGTTACATGGCACGACTGCATGCTCTGTGGTGCGAGAAACACCCAGAGCTCTCAGACTTTCGCAACAACGTCTGCGAAACCATGCCGAGAACCTTAGGAAAAGGGGTTATATAAGCGGAGTGCCTACTCAACCGCATCCAGCACAAGCCGGCAACAGAGAAAGAGAAGCAACACTGAGACCAAACGCGAACAGGCATCCAATAGAGGAAGAACGATGCTTCAGGACCCGGAGAAACATCAACATTCAGGTTTCTCCCAAGCCCAAAGAACTGACTGAATTGGATGATGAACTTCGTGGAGATTTTTCCGAAGAATCCGATCTCTGGACTATCAGTTGTGGTGTGTACAATGCAGCGAGAACTTTGGCAGATGCAAGCCGTAAAACAAAACCGACGGTTGATCATAAGACCAAAAGAAGAATGCATCAACTCAGCACAAAGATAGGCTGGGCTAGACAGTACGCGTCCCGCATTCAGTGTGTGATTGACTACATAACATCTGGCAGGAATTTCACTGCCAAGGTCCGACGGTTCGCGCGCGAACTGCGGATCCGTCATCACACAATCAACAAATCAAAGCTAATGACCATCAGACAGCATATTGTTGACAGAATACGAATACTATCTAACGCTAGGAGAAGTCTAGAGCGGAGAGAGAGGTGGGTCAGAGAAAATCAACAATTTTCATCTGATCCATCTAAACTCTTCCAAGACCCTCCAATTACTGTCGACCATCCGCGCAAACCAGAGGAGGTCGAAGCATTTTGGAGAGAAGTCTACGAGGTCCAGCATCCACTTCAAGAAGACTCAAAGAACATAAATAGCTTCAAGGAGCTGTGCAATGCCCTCATAACACCTGAGGAAGAATGCCCACCTATCACTACCGAGGAGGTGAAAAACGTATTAAAAGGCATGGAGAACTTTCCCGCTCCGGGACCAGATGGTATCAAGACTTTCTGGTGGAAGAAGTTTCCTTCATCCCACCAGCATCTGGCCCGAATTTTCACCTCATATCTAAAGTCGGAAGAGCCTATTCCGGAGTGGTTGGTGGAAGGGCGCACAGTGCTCCTGCCTAAGACGGGCAACTTAGCTGACCCTAAGAATTACAGGCCAATAACTTGTCTGAACACACTGTATAAGATCTTCACAGCCATCCTAAATGACAGGATTCTTCGGACAATTGAACCTGTGTGGCGAGAGATGTATGAACAACGTGGCTCGAAGAAAGGCGTAGCAGAATGTCGGGAGAACCTGCTCATCGATAGATGTGTCTGTAAAGATGCAGCATCCTATCAACGAGCTCTATCGATGGCCTGGATAGATTACCGAAAAGCTTTTGATTCAACCTCCCATAGACTTATCATCTGTCTGTTGGAAAGCTTGAAGGTTCATCCACACATCGTGAGATGCATAGAGAGATTAATGCCGCTTTGGAAAACCAGATTTACCATCTTATCTGGAAAATATCGTGTGATCACTAACAGTATCACCTTTCAGAGAGGTGTATTTCAGGGCGACACCATGAGCCCTCTCCTCTTTTGCCTCACATTATTGCCACTATCTCTCGCACTTCGCCATTCCGAAGGGTACCTCTGTGGCAAACCTGGAAATCGAAAGCATAAGGTAACTCATGTATTTTACATGGATGATCTTAAGCTCTATGCTAGAAATCAAGAGAAACTACATCTAGCTCTAGAAATTGTCACAGAGTACACTCAAGAGATTGGAATGGAGTTCGGGTTAGAGAAATGCGCCAAGGTTAATTTGAAGAAAGGAAAACTTAACGGCATCCTCGAAGATCCTGAACTCGTTGACAGAAGCGCTATACGACACCTTGGCGCTGGAGAGACCTATACATACCTGGGCGTGCCACAAAGCCGCATTCAGGACGTAACATCTATAAAGGATACTCTCCGATGCAGATACAAACGTCTCCTCCGAAAGATATGGTCTTCCGAACTGTCGGCGAGGAACAAAGTATCTGCAACGAACATGCTTGCCGTCCCAGTAGTACTCTATTTATTTGGAGTAGTTCCATGGACGAAGGACGAGCTCAGATCCCTCGACATCGGGTCCCGAAAGGTTATGCACATGAACAAAAGCATGCACATTAAGTCTTCTGTTCCACGACTTTACATCTCACGCCGTCAAGGTGGTCGTGGAATACTGAATCTTGAATGTCTTCACAACAGGATTATTCTGGGTACAGCACATATTGTCGCAAATGGACAAGATCCTCTTCTTAAAATGGTCAGAAAACACGAAGAAGTAGGCAAAGGGGCGTTTCTTTACAAAGCAGCAGAAGAGGCTGCTGAAACACTCGGCCTTGACTTCAATATCAGGGGTGAGCGAAATGCATCAAATCTTCTCCATCTTAAATACTCAGTCCTGAAGGCCCGGATTAAGAAAGCACAGGAGAAAAATTTCCGCGAAGAGCTCCTCGACAAGAAGATGCACGGCATCTTCCACAGAAATGTGGAAGATCAGTCGATGTCGTATGAGCTGACGTTTGCTTTCCTTAGATCACCCGGATTGAAGTCGGGCACAGAGGGCTTCATTTTCGCATGTCAAGATGGTGTCATTTCCACTCTAGCATACCGTCGCCACATTTTGAGCCAAGATATTCCCGATGATAGCTGCAGAGCGTGTCATGAACACCCCGAGCATCTAGGACACATACTATCTAGTTGTCCAGCTCATGCGGGAACAACCTACATCCAAAGGCACAATGCGGCACTGAGAGTGCTTTATTACCATCTCTGTCACTCTTACGGCATTAGCCCAAATACCTCTCCGCTGAACGCCCCTAGAGAAATAGAGTCAATTGTCGAAAATGAGAAGTGCCGCATATATTGGAACTTCATATTCTCGACAATTGTTTCTGTTGC
>CAKNXH010055078.1:33126-53538 GCA_932178445.1 Andricus quercusramuli | reverse complement strand
ACAATGAGGAGGATGATTCGTTCCGGATAATTCGACGCGCTCGAGTGTCTCCACTCGCGCGACGGGGTGTCTGCTCGAAACCGAGCTCGCAGGTTTTACGAGGGTTGACTCGCAAGCATCGAAAATACAAACTCAGCTAGTACTGAGCGTCACTGCATTTTTTCTCTATTCTTCTTTTCTATTTGTTTATAACTTTAAATCTAAACAAAAATTCAAAAAACCGAGACTTAACCACAAAAGAGAAAAGCATTTAGATGAGGTATGCGAAATATCAGACCAGAATATTCAACCGTGCGGCCGGAAACTGGAATTCCTTTTTATAACGCTGATAAATCCCCTTAAGCGAAAGATATTGTATCCCCTGGTTATTGCAGCCAGAACCCAAATATTTATAACACAAACACCAGTCTTGGCTGTTTTAGTTGAGTCACTTACAGGTTCACCCAGTCAAAGTTGGAAAATGACTGGTTCACCAGTGATAATTCAAAATACAGATTAAACCAGTGACAATTTCACTGATTCAGTTTAAGAGAGTAAACAGAAGTAGCGACCTTGGCACAAGTTTTTTGGATGCCGAGATGTCCATTTTGCGGTTGGTTGTAGACTTCTAATAAGACTGGATATATCTTTTGAAGAGGAATAATCAGTTTCCACGTTTCCTGATCTTCAAAGATTAAATCTATCAGCGGTGTTGGCCTAAATAAATATAATCAAACTTCAGCGACTTTCCAGACGTGATACTTCGTCGGGAATTTATGCAGATCATCCACCTGCCGACGCGACAGTACCACAAATATTTTTTGAAAATGAAACATTTTTTCTGTGTAATTGTATTTCTGAATTGGGTCTCACCAGTTCGGAACGATTTAGGTCCGCTATCATTGTCTATTGTTCTCAATTGCGACTCGAGATAAAATAGGCCTGTCATTATGTTGGTGGCAGAACATTGATCTCACGGGAATTATTTTCAAATGATTTTTTAATTAAATCTATGTGAAAGATAATTTTTAAAAATATATCAAATTGTAAAACAATTCCTCTTGATCAAGAAGCAATCAGCAAAATATTTTCCAATAACTTACTTTATATTAATTTTTGTGAGTTTTACATATTATTTGTCTCATGTTTTTCAAATGTTGATACCTAAGTATAATAATTAGACAGGCTTTTATAAGTTATTTATCAAATAGATTTATTGAATTACTTCATTTTGATTTCAATACAATATAAATCCATTCCTCAGCAAAAATCTTAACATACTGGAAATTCTGCACGTCCTACAATTCCAGCATGTACCATAATTTTTTAAATCTCTGGGCCGGTGTCTTTTTAAGCGATTAGGGCTGTTGGATTTAATAGTTTGGGCAGCTTTAAGATTCTCAAGCTTTTTTTTAACTGCTTATGGGCCGGTTTTAACCATTTTCCAGGAACGACTTTCCGTCCCAATTTGGCCCTGCATGTAGTATACTATTTTGGTTTCCATATAGGTTCCTACATAGGTTCCCCTGTGGAGATTTTCAGTAGGGTCTAGTTCAGATAGGCAAGTGAAAATTTAAAATAATGTCTAATCGTTTTTTCAGAGGATTGGACAGGCCCTATTAATTATTTTCGCAATCTGCCCTACATACGATTAGATGCAAAATCCTCTGAACCAATTTACACTCGAACGTTACTTTTAATTGGTAATATGGATCCTACTGTTACACTCGAAAGTATTGTCCAAAGTTCAGAGTATATCGAAAAGGTCAGTTTAAAAGTTGTACCTGGAGCACACCATTTTCCTCACCAAGAAAAACCGGGATTGGTGAATGAAGCAATCATGAAATTCCTTATTGGTGAGTCATTTTTAGGATCTTTAATTTTCGGTTATTTTATATTATTTCATATCGAAGTCTCTATTCAATATGAGTATATATATATGTGTGGGGGAGGGGGGGGGGGGTGCTGATAGCGCCGGCTATGAGATTATATGTCATTTGGGCAGAGTCTGAGTCTATCTGAATTTGTAGAAACTTTTTAGTAGAGCTTATTTAGGTTAGAAATGTTAAATACCACCTAAGCAGTGACCGATTTAACGGGCAGCAAAAGCGACATTGCTGACTGGGCCTCCCAGCAGAAGGGCCCCCTACCAGACAAGCGTCTAGTCCCTGACTGGCAACTTTTACACCCCAGGGATCGGGTCTCTGGCGCGGCGCGCGCAACTCCCTACTAGCAGAAGCCAGGAGATGATTTTGAGAATCAAAAGACAAGTTTTCAATTCCAAATCTTTCAAATTGAAGAAATATCAAATTTACATTATCAAATTTACAGAATGCTTAATTGTACAGCTTGAAAATTGCATAATTTTTAATTGTATATCTTCAAAATTAAAAAATCTTCAATTTTCAAGATTTATAATTGAAAATTCTTCAACTTCAACGATTTGAAATTTGAAATCCTTCATAATTTTAAACACTTTTCACGCCTCCTGAGAACCAATCTTCACTTAAAAGAGCAGGCTAATGTTTGTACCCTAGAAATTATGTTTTGGGGATGCCCCCAAGTATTTTCACCGAATATGAAAAAAAAATCGTTGGGTCCCTTTTGGAAATAACTCGATATTTGTTGTTTTTTGATCAATTCATGTGATTTTTTTCAAACGGAACAAGTAATATGTAAGAGTTTCTTTGACAACAACTTCTAATTTCGCATCCAAAAAAAGTTCACACGTGATTAATATTAATTGACTTTCCCCTCCCTTTTAGATTTTGAAAAATGTGTCAAGTACATCAGCTTTTTTTTAATTCTTCTTTTTTAGCTAGAAGTTTTGAAGTTATGGCGTCTTGAAGACATTTTTTAGTGAAAAAACGTCAAATTTTTTCCTCTTCGAATAATATCTTAGCCTCTATGTATCCTACATGAAAATTGTATTGAAATATATTAAAGCAGATTAAATGATCTTTCAAACTAAAAAAAAAATGATTCTAGCTCTGGCAGAACATCAGTTATAGTCTCTTATAGCAGGCTGCTTTTTGTGAAACATTATTATAGATCGGATTTTTGATTTAAAACTTTGAATTTGAAAAACTTTGAGATTTTAATTAAATAATTTACTTATAATAGATTATTCATTAAAAAACTTTTCTATCCATGAAAGCTTTAAATACTTTTTCCGATATGATTATTAAGTATATTGGAATGGAAGCTTCTAATGTGTCCCCTAAGGGTTTACATTTTTCTTGTATCTCTTCCCTATTCCTTTGCATACACCCTCACGCACTTTCTTGGTGGTGGGAGGAGGACCTACAGTTTAAGGTGGGTTCCGAACCACCAAGAGCAACAACCTTAAGTACTTAGAGAACCTTTTTCTCTAGAGGTACCGGTCCCACGACTCTCCGGAGATGAACAACTCCCTGGCTAGGCAAGTGTTCACCGCATGGGCCACCGAGGCTCTTCCAGAGTGCGAGGCGGGAATCGAACCCGCAAGCCGACGGAGTGGGTCTCAAGCCTACGCCTTAACCCCCACGACCATCGTCCCACTCTATAATATGATTATTAAGTATTTGCACATAAGTATGCGAGTTTTTAAATATTTGTGTTAATAATAAATATTACTAAGTGTCGCAACGAAAATATTCGATGATACAGAATTCCTAGAATTGTATAAATAAATTATTATAAATAATTTTTCTACCCGAAACGCTCTTTGAACGCTTCCGATATTCCATAATAATTGAAAAAAATCATAACTGAAGCGTCTTGGAAATACTGTGTTCTTTTTGGCTCAAGTGAAGGGATAGAGGTGTTTTTTGGAGTTAAAAGGTTTGGTGAGCAGAGTGTTGAGAGGCTGCGGACAAAAGTGATTGAGTGGAAGGGTTGAGCAGGGCAGAGAAAGGCTAAAAAAGAGAAAAAGAGGTGAGTGTGTTATTTTGGAGGTTAGAATCGGAGTCGGATTTATACTGGTGGTGTGCGAGGTGGGAGCAGACCAGTTGTGTGGGAGTTTATTAGAGAACGTGCACGGGATATAGGAGATAAACGGTGAGGTAAGGTGAGGGTGAAAACAACAATTACGGTGTTTTTTAACAGAAAATAGGGTGAATGAGAAAGGAGGGGAAGCGGGTGAAGGAAGCGAAAGGGTTAAAGGCGGCACGTGACTTAGTCGGCTTAGTAGGTAAGTGGTAAAATCGTAGGGTAAGATGCCGGTAACTAGAAGTCCAGCACGATATAACAACGCACGAGGACACCACGAGTCGGGAAAGGAATCTGAAGATGGGAGATAGAGTTCGGAGCCGAGCAGAGCGACGGGCGAAGGGAAGGGGGCGGGTGAGACAAGCAGCGACGAGGGAGAGAGGTTCGAGACCCCAAGTAAAGGCGGGAAGGGAGGAGCGGCAGAATTCGCGCGGCAGAGGAGCCAGTCGTAGGAGTAAGGGCAGACTGACGAACCGTGAAAGACTCGGTAGCTCGAGTAACACGGGATCGAGAAAATTCCTTGCTAGGTGGCATTCAAAGATTGCAGGGACAGATTCAGAGATTGAGAAATCGGAGGATAGCAAGAGGGATAGAGAAGAAGGGGAAGAAGAGGGGGTGGAGGATAAGCTCATAAAGGGAAGCAAGTAAAGACACCGACAGAGAGTCCCATAGATGTCATATAAAATCTAATAAGGGAACTAAGATATGCAATGAATAGAGGGATAGAAGATGTGAAGAAATAGGGGAGGGGTACGGAGGGGATGATATGTAAGTAAAAGAGAAGTGGGAGGAGTGGGAAACTTGCTGGAAAGAGGAAAAAGAAAAAAGTATGGAGCAAACTAGAAAAGATGGAGAATATACAGAGAATTAGTGAGGAGGAAAGGGTAAAGGAAATAAGGCAGTTGGAGGAGAGAGTGCGTAACTTAGAATGTAGATCTGAATGCAAAAGTAATCGTGAAGGCCATGAGAGAGGGGAGGAGAAAGAAGAAGAGGGGAACTTAAGAGAGGAAAATGAGAGAATGAGATATAGATTACTAGGACTAGAGAGGAAAATGGAGGGGGAGGAAAGAGAAGAAAAAGAGAAACGTAGTGATCAAAAAAATTCAAGTGGAAAGGGAGACGCGAAGGGAAGAGACAGAGAAACTTATGAGAGACATAGGGGCAAATGTCAGGGTGGAGGAAATAAAGGGGGTGGGCAGTAAGCTAGAAGGAAAGTCTAGGGTCTACGTCGTCAAATTGGGAAGTGATGCGGACAAGAAAGAGGTGATGATGAAAAAGAAGGAGCTCAGGGGAAGAAAGGAAAGAATTGATGAAGATATGACATGGAAGGAGAGAAAGGGAAGATGGGTAATTGAAGAAAGAGCATGGGAGGAGAGGAGAAGAGGGAGTAGGGTAAGAATAGGGAGAGACAGACTGTGGATAAATGAGACAGTTTAGATATGGGATGAAGAAAGGGAGGACTTAAAAGCAGGAGAATGGTCACAGGGTGGAAGGGGAGAAGAAGGGAGTAAGAAAGAGGAGGAAGTGATGGGGTTTGCAGAAGACACGAGGAAATGAAAGAGAGAAAAAGGGGAAGAGGGGGTGAAAAGGAGATAAAAGTGGCGTTCTGGAATGTGTCAGGATTAAAAAATAAGGATAGAGGTTTCTGGGAGGAGCCAAATAAATGGGACGTAATAATAATGAGCGAAACGTGGGTAAATGAGAAGGAATGGAAGGTTCTTCAAAGGAACGTACCAAAAGGCTACATTTGGACAATGCAGGAAGCAAGAAAGGAACATGAGAGGGGAAGGAGAATGGGAGGAATGGTGTCAGGGGTGAGGAAAGAATTGGTAATAAAACGGAAAGAAGGACCTAACGAGCCAGATATGGAGGGTACTACAGTCAGGAGAATGAAAGTGGGGAGAGTGAAAGTGGACGTGGTGTGCGTGTACAGAAGAAGGGGAGAAGAGGATGGGTGGAAAATAATAAAAAGATGGATGGAGGAAAAAAAGGAAGAGCTAGTGTTGATAGGGGGTGATCTAAATGCATGGACAGGGGAATTGGGGGGGGGGGGAGTGTTCGATGAGGAAAATGAAACATTCATCAGAAAATCGAAACACCGAGAAGTAGACAGAGAAGGCAAAATACTCTTGAATATGGTCGGAATGGCAGGATGGTTCATATGTAACGGAAATACAAGAGGAGATGAAGAGGGGGAGTTGACGTACGTAGGAAAGGGAGGAACAGTGATTGATTACATCCTGGCTGAAGAAAGGATAAGAAAGATCATAGATAAAATGGAAGTTGGAAATGAGATAGGTTCTGAACATTTCCCGGTAATTGCGACTCTAAAAAGCGAAGGAGGGAAGAGAGGTAGAAGAGAAAGAAATAGGGGGACAGTAGATAATGCTAAGATGGGTAGATGGGGATGAGAAAAACTTAGAGAATACAAATAAAAGATGGAGAATGGGACTGAAGTAAATACACAGGAGGAAGATGTGGACAGGTTAGTAGCAAAGTTAAGGGACAGAATAGAGGTGATAAAGAGAGGGGTAATTCCGCAAGAGGTGCAGGATGGGAAAAAGAAAGGATGGTGGGATGCGGAGTGTAGGGAGAGTGAGGCAAATATGAGGGAGTATTTAAAAATATGGCGAAAGGGAGAGTTGGAGAAAAAAGAATACAATAAAAGGAAAAAAATGCATGAGAAGTTATTGGACGAAAAGAGACAGGAGGCAAAAAACAGATATAAGGAAGAGGTAGAGAAAGCGGTAAGGGAAGGTAAGGAGTAGGAAATAATAAACAGGGAAAGAGGAAGAACGAAAGGTATAAATGAAGAAATTGAGATGAGTGAATGGTCAGAGTATTTTAAGAAGAAGTTAGGAGGAGTAAAGAATATGTTGAGAGGAGAAGGCAGGAAAAGAGTAGAGGGGGAGGAGGATGCAGAAAATGAGATAAGTGAAGAGGAGGTAAAGGAGTTGATAAAAAAGCTCAAAAAAGATAAGGCTACAGGAGAGGATGGCATAGAAAACGAGGCTCTGAAATATGGAGGAGAGGGGGTGCAGGAAGAGATATGGAGAATATGCAATAAGGTGTGGAATGGTGAAGGGTGGCCAAAAGAATGGAGAACGGGTTTGGTAGTACCAATAATCAACAGAAGAGAGGGTAAAAATACAGACGAGTACAGAGGAATCACACTAATGTCGGCGGGATATACAATTTATGTAGAAATAATAAAGCAAAGGCTAGAAAGACAGGTAGAGGAAAAAGAGATTATACCACATAACCAGACGGGCTTCAGGAAAAGGATGGGAACAATCGACAATGTTTTCGTACTTAACTACCTAGTGAGCAGGCATTCAGGGAGGAAGAAGGGAAAGTTGATAGCACTGTTTGTGGATTTTGAAGCAGCGTTTGATTCGGTAAATAGGAAGGTGCTCTGGGAAACCCTAGAAGAGAGGGGAGTGGTCAAAGGGTTAAGAGAAAGGATCAAGGAAATTTTCGTGGAAACCAGAGCGAGAGTGAGAGTAGGAACACAAAAAGGAGAGCCTTTCTGGATGGGAAGAAGAGTCAGGCAAGGATGTCCACTCAGTCCGCTTTTATTCAGTATCCGGTTGTCAGACCTAGAAGAGAAGTTGAAAAGGAAGGGTAAGGGAGGCGCAATCCTGAGTAATAGTAAAATATACTCTCTCGCGTATGCGGACGACATAGTTTTGTTAGCGGAAGAGGAAGGAGGATTGAAGTTAATGATGAGAGTTTTCGAATACTACGTGTGAGAGAAGGATCTAACGGTAAATGTAGGAAAAACCAAAATAGTTTATTTCAGAAATAGGAAAAGTAAAATAGAATATGAATAGAAGATGAGTGGCGAGATTGTAGAACTAGTCGAGGAGTTCTGCTACCTAGGTTTTTGGTTTGAATCTGGGGGAGGAAATGAGTTGCAGGTAAAAAAGAGGCTTGAGAGTGCGAGTAAAATAACGGGACAAGTGTGGGGTATAGGTAAGAGAAGATTCAAGGATGACTGGAAGACGAGAGTTTGGTTGTTTGACGTGTTAGTGTGGTCAGTAATGAGCAATGGAGTAGAGATTTGGGGATGGAGGGAATACAAAGGGATAGAAAGTGCACAGGGAAGGTTCTTGAGATGGGTAACGGGAGTGAGTTGGAGTTGTCCAGGGTATATGTTGAGAAAAGAACTAAGTAGAGAGAAAATGGTAATAACGCAACTAAAAAGAGCGCGAAATTTCGTAGAGAAGCTTAAAAGGGGGGAGGGGAGTAACATAGCGCAAGCATGTCTAAGGGAAATCCAAATTAGAGAGGAGAGGGGCAACATGGAGCGATCGAAATGGGAGGAGGGCAGAATGCAGATGAAAAGAAAATGTGGGTTAGGAGAGGCAAATAGAGAGTGGCAGCAGGTAGAGCAGGACATGATAGTAGAACAGAAAGAAGAGAGATGGGATAAAATCGTGAGGTCAAGATATAATAGATGGTAGAGGGTAGTTAAGGGCGAAACAGAGCCAGAATATCTGAAAAAGGTAAAAAAGGAGAGCAAATGGAACCGAGTGATCAGGTTCAGAATTGGTGAAGGGATGAGGGAATGCAGATATTGGGAGAATGAAGACGAGAGAGCATGCAGAGTGTGTGGGTATGAACTGGAGACATGGGAGCACGTGTTAGAGAAATGCACAGGGGATGAAACGGGAAGAGAGAGCGTGAATGATAGAGTAAGATCGATTTTGCATAAAAATGGTCAAGGCGAGAAAGGAATGAGAAATCTGGAAGAACTAAGAGACAGGGCAGGTGGCAGGGGTTAGGGTTGAGCCAAAAGGGGACTTCAAGAAAAGAAAGTTAAAGATGTGGAGTCAGAAATTAAAATTGTGAGCTGAAGTGGTTCAGGCGAGAGGAAACGGAAGCCCCTGAAGGTACGATTAATAGCATAGCATAGGCATAGTTGTAAAGTAGAATTAAGACGTCGAATTTGTAGTAGTAAGGTAATATTAAGTAGTAAGTAAGCTATTTTTGTAAACGATGTACAGGGAACGGAGCCTTCAAACCCGAAAAAGGAAGAGTAGATAAACATACGTATATCATACAATACATTAATATTTATTATATTTACAAATATGAAAAAAGTATAGACGGTAAATATTTTGGATTCCAAAAGTGAGGTCGTGTTTATGGAACAATTTTTTATGAATCTAATATATGTATAAAAGCTATATTAGAAATATCTAAACTACAAATACATGATTACATAAGAGTAGTATTTTATTACTACATAGAGATATGGAACGATAAATTATTATTTGTTAATATGACCTGACTTGAGAGTATATGGGTAATTTCAAGTTAACTTTGGAATTCATGTCACTCGCTTACTTCATATAAAATATTGAAATATTATATTTCAAGAAAAAAATCCAGACTAAATGTCATTTATTTTAATATATATACAGCAATATATTATAATTAACCATATTGAAACGCAAAGTTTACCGGTGTCGAATTCCGAAGTTAATTAAAAGTCAGTCAGAAATATGCGAACCCATTGATACTTCAAACTTTGTCGAACCAGACACAATTTGGAAGGATTGGAAAAGACTTAAAAAGAAATGGTGTTAAAATAAAGTTTTTTAAGAAGTAATTTATTACAAGTTCATAATATGGAGTTGGTTGCTTGTATCATATTTTTACCAGTGTCTATAATACATATTCTCACTTATATTAATTATTATGAAATATCGGAAGCGTTCAAATAGCGTTCCTAGCTACATCGCTAGATTAAATATATATCGATTATAAGTCTTCAGAGTTGCAAGACTCTAGTGTTGTTAATGTTAAACATTGAAGAGTTTTTAATTTTGAAAATTTACAATTAAAAATTATGCAAGTTTGAAATTTTTAAATTCAAAATTCTGTAAATGTTTTGCTCATTTCGAAATTCTTCAATTGGAAAGATTCATAATTGCAAACGTCCCGGCAACTGCTTCTTGTTGCCAGTCAGGGACTAGACGCTTGTCCCTACCAGCAGAAAGACCCCAGGACAATGCTCCGGTGTACCACAAAACTGGGCCCCTCGAAAAAATTGCTGACTAGGCCTTTTTTCTTAAATCCGCCACTGCCCCTAAGTTCTATTAATCAGTATATTAGGTAATAATAAAAACTTAATAATAATCAGTTATCTATTGCTTCTCGCAGCATCACTGATAATTTTGATAATGAACAAAGAAAACTTGAATCCTACCATTACAAAGATTTAATGATATTCACTGATTTAAGTGTAATGTATAATTATTCAATTCTTATCACAATTACTATGTATTAATAAACTATTAAATAAACAGAATAATCGACCGACTTCGCATATCGTGAACATAACCTCTAGATGCAAATAGCACACCATCCACACATACATGGTCGCCAACATTGCATTAAAAAACTATATTTCTCATTTAATGACAAGACGATATAATTCTTTTCGAAAATTACGTTTCAACTGTAGTTACATTTTTGAACTTACTTGCTTTTCTGCCGAATATTCTAATTCTTCGTCAAACTTCTAGACTTTTCGCAGCTCCCATATTTTTTGCTCCCATATTATCGCATAGAATCTTCTAATATTTGGGCAAACCGTGCAGACTCATGTTGAATGCAGGCGTCAACATCTTTCATGTATTGATTATGATAAACAAATGATAATGCAGGAACACAAAGAAAAATTGTTAACAGTACTCGGATTACAAATATGTGTTCCTGTAGATATTTTGTCACTAAATACGAATCCAAAAGCGAAATATATCTATCACGTCAAGTTTCCGAGGAAAGAGAGTTTTTAGTTTTTTGTTGTTGCTGTAAACAACGTAGGGTGCAAACCTGACGTTATGGAGATTTCTAATAGGGCTTAAATTAAATGTTGAACCTTATACTTTAAGATTATTATTCACTCAACTGCCGATATAAGCACCCTCAGTTCACGATATTCCTCGAATCTAAGTCCTCGGCAATTCGGTGATGCGGGGACAGCGGGACTGAGAGAAAGAGGCGGTGCTCACTCAAGCGTGACAATCAGCATGAGAGTAGTACTCTCAGCACGTTAGTTTGCTTCAGCTATTAGCATGCGTCCAGATCCAACAGAGATGGTTTATGCGGCCCTGCCTGTTTACGTTTGGATTCCCCCGATATATGTTGAAGGCAACTGCAAGCCATGCCCGAAATCTTCCTTCTGTCGAGAGTTTTGTGCATTTTAACAAATATTTCCGTCGCCTATATTTAGAGGTTACAGGTTTATGGTTCACGCACGCTCGCTCACAACTTATCTACGCTCGGGCGCGTAGCGAGTTGTAGTGCGGGAGCGCGCGTACAGCAAAAACACTTTAATTTGAGCTCTATTAGAAGTATCCATAACCTCAGGTTCGCGAGCCTATTTTGTTGAACAAAATAACTCAAAACTCCATTTTCTCGAAAACTTGACGTACGTGATAGAAAGATTTCAGATTCAGTGACAAAAAATCTACGAGGAACACATACTCTTAGTCCGAATACTGTTAACAATTTTTTTGTGATCCTGTGTAATTTGTAACAATTTTTAATTCCAAAAGTTCTTAACATTCAATTTTACTTGTGTGGGGAAAAGTATCGTAAACTGCAAGTTTGGTTTCGCTGCTTATAATAATAAATATTTGTACGAAACGATAAATTTCTGGAATCTTAATTAGGGAGTTGCAATAAAAGCATGAATGTTATATATACCTAAGAATGTTCACTAGCTGTTTTGCTTCAAAATTTAAAAAATTTTTGAATACAATCGAGGAAAATAGACACATTGTCAAATATAACAAATTTCAAAAGAGAAATCGAAGTGCAATATAGAAAAATATTTGAATCTCTAATTGTTTATTCAACATTAATTATTATTTGAGACCTTATTTCGCTTTAAAAATAATCGTAATTTTAGTTTAGTCTTTTTCATTTGTGGCTTATTTTGTTCGTTAAAATATTATCTACAATACTATTTGAATAAATTTTATTTTTAAATAGATTATAAATGAAAGAGCGAGGTAGGGTAATCTGCAAAATGATTGGAAAAATTCAAAATTTTGTAGTAAAATCTATGGTAACTATTTTAAAAAATCTGTCCGCTTCGCGGGTACATTCTCATCGCGGGGCTAGCTTCGCTCGCAAGTTTGAGCGCGCGACTGTTGGTTCTCGCGCTTCGCACTCGATAATATATTTATTTCGCACTTCGCGCTTGATACTGTATTTCCCTCACATTTGTGCACAGACCGTTTAAAATTAAAGATCAAAGTGTCGACAACTGTAATTTAGTGATTGTGAAATCTCTTTTGTTAAAGCTCCTTAGGCTTTAACGAATACATTCTCATCACGTACCGTGTGCTTCGTACTCGATTTTGTCCAAAATGTGAAATTTTCTACATGATATGTTCAACATTATTATATAAAATGTATATTAAATTTATTTCTGTAAGGCGGCCTGTGATTGCTTATTAGATATTGCAAAATTTTTACAGCCGTTTGAAAACTTAAAAAAATTTTATATCGAAAACAAAAACCGACTCCTCGCTAAAAAAATATGTTATGTATTTTTGGCTCAAAAATTCCTGTGATTTTTTTCAGATTTTTAAAAGTGGTTGAACGACCTCAAAAAAATAAAAACCACTAAAAACCGCGTTTTTCGCCTCTAGCGCTTTCTACATAATTCCTACGACGAAAACAACCATGCCATCGTATTCTACGCAAAAAATTACATCGAAAACGGGCAGCCCTTCAAAAATTCAGCAAATAAAAACGATCGGCCCGGCTCACAATATTAAAAATTATTGTCATTTCACAAAAATTATTTTCAAAAAAGTAATGCACGTTTTCGATGTCTTTTTTGCGTAGAGTACAATGGCGCAATCGGTTTCATCGTAGGATCTATTTAGAAGGAGCTAGAGATGAAAAAAGGTGTTTTTGAGTGGTCTTCCGCCCCTAGTTCTCTGTACATAATTCCTACGATGAAACCAACCACGCCATCGTATTTTACGTACAAAAATACATCAAAAACGTGTATTATTTCCGTGGAAAAAAAATTTGGCAGCCCTTAAAAATTTCAGCAAATAAAAACGGACAGCCCGGCTCACATGCAGTGCAGACTATTCCATATTTTTACTTCTTCCAATTGCAAGGGAAACCCAACTTAGAATACAATGGCGCAATCAGTACAAGGCAGCTTCAACTCTGCCGTTGTTAGTTATTTAATGACGGACTGGCGTGGGACAGCGAAGGGATCACATTGAGTCATGTCGAAGTCGACTAACAAGACACCATAATATGTATCACCATGATTATGAAAAAACCTTTAAATACCTGTTGTCGAATCAAATCCAAAACTAAGAGTACTTAAAAACGTTCATCCAAATTTCACTGGAAGCCGGATATGAAACCGACACCTCGTCTATCCATCAAAGATGCCTCACCCAATTCAGCTATCCCAGCAGATACTCATTTTGAACCCAGAAAAGGTTTTGGGTTTTTGTAGAAAATTGGCACAGATGTAACCTCCGGAAGCTACGACCACGATCGTTCACCGAGCGATCGATCCCGGCGCAACTGGAGGTGATACGTCGTCCGACTCGTCACTCCCCGCAACACCAGGAGTTGATCGAGTCGGGAAATCACTGCACAAACACTTAAAGCACTGAAGGTGACGTTAACCTTTAACTACTCAACTGCCCGAAACGTCCATGAGAATCATTGGACTTCTAACCGTTGCGACACTGGATCAATAGCCACACTTGCCTACACCTTGAGGAATACTGAGAAGCCAGAAAAAAGGGTACCAAGTCTCAACAAGGGAGCTTCACACTACCACCGGACTTCCCACTCCACCAAAGGGAAAGCGCCTGAAACTCAAAGAACAGAGAGAGACCCTCAAGGAGAAAGAGCACTGGGCGAAAACCACTTGATTAACAACGAAACCTTGAAGGTCACTCAAACAAGAATAACAACATCAAATAAATTATTACCAGCCGTGGACCCACAAAGGCTGCCAAAAATTATTTTTAAAAAATTAGTACACGTTTTCGATGTATTTTTTTTGCGTATAATACGATGGCGTGCTTGGTTCCATCGTAGGAATTATGTAGAAAGAACTAGAGGCGAAAAACGCGGTTTTTAGTGGTTTTCATTTTTTTTCAGGTCGTTCCACCACTTTTAAAAATCTGAAAAAATCACAGGAATTTTCAAGCCAAAAATACGTAACATATTTTTTTTAGCGAGGAGTCGGTCTTTGTTTTCGATATAAAATTTTTTTAAGTTTTCAAACGGCTGTAAAAATTTGAATTTCGTGCCAACATTTTTTTCGGCTTGATAAGTTTATAGGTATTGAAAAACCCTACAATTTGCTTTTTTTTTTCTTTTTCCTAGCTCAAAAATTGACCGAGATATTGCAAAAAAACTCGCCAGCACTCAAAGGTGTCCCATCTTGCCCCATGGGGATTTAGTGGTCTGAAAACCTAGGAAAAGGGGCTTCTATACATGCCGAAGATGTGGTTATATTTTGTCACAAAGGTTCCCTATAAGGCATATTTGACTATCTTATCCGGCTAGACCCTTTTTATCCAAAATGGCTGGCTATAACAAACTTGACTCCATTTTAGGACACTTAAAGAGTATACCAAAGCCCAATCCAATCTGTCAATGCTTTCGAAAGTTATCGTGCTGATAGACTAAAAGTCTACAAACATACACACATACATACATCCAAACATACATAAAAAAAAAAAAAAAAAAAAAAAAAAACCCCCCCCCCCCCCTAGGCAGACCCGTTCACGCAACCCATTTTTTTCAGGTCACAACATCACACAACGCGCACATACGGCCCAAGGGGGGGGGGGGGGAGGATTTTACAAAAATCTAATACATTCTCTGATGAGAATGTAATAACCTAATAATAATAATAATCTTAACAACTTTTTACACAAATTCCTTACTTATGCATCATCACCAGTGCTACGAACCATTTAAACACAGTATTGAAAAGTTCGAGTTAATTATTTATTTACTACTCAATAACTTGTATATATATATATATATATATATATATATATATTGAACAGGAACCATTTTTCACAATCTTTGATCAGTTAAAGATTTATGTGATTATCATTACAATCCTTAAAATTATTATTTTTAACCACCTTTTTCACTTCATTTATAGCTTATACCTTTAAAAAGTATAATATATTTATTTATATTTTTATTTATTTAAAGATACCAAAAATCTTATTCATAAGATTAACGAAAATTGAAACTTTTAAACTTATATTCCAGATAAATGGATTTAAAATATTTTTAAACAGAAAATTTGTGAAGTTATCAGTGGGAATTAAATCCATTTGAAATATGTGCTACATTTTGGAATTCGAAACAATATCAGAAAGATTTATTCTGAAGGTATTAGAGGGAATTAAATAAATTTAAAATAAATTCTACTTTGCGGAATTAGAAACAATTCAGTATACATATTTTCTGAGAGGAATGGAAGGAATTACATAAATTTGAAATGTATCCTACTTTACGAAATTGAAAACAATTAATTATAGATATTTTTTGAAGGTACTGTAAGGAATTAAATAAATGTAAATTTTGTCCTGTTTCTTGAACACAAAATAATTCCGAGAGTCGTTGTTGTCGCTACGGGAACTGCAGGGAATTAAATTTTTAGAAAAAGTATTACTCTCTTGCGGATTGGAGGTCGGTGGAAGAATAAGGTTTTAAATAAGATAGAAAAATGTTCACTTTGTCGCTGAAATCGGAATTTCACAATTCTTTTCAATTCAAGCCTTCTTACTGGGCAGTTTCAGGGAGAAGGAGTAGATTGGGGATGCGCATGGCATTACTTAGTTCTCTAGAGGACTAAATGCCACATTATTTCGCTGTGACGTCACCAATCGAGTAAAGGCCAACTTAGATTCTTCTGAACGAACGTGTACGTCTTATACTGAAATTTTAAGAATATTTTCCTCGAACGTTGAAGATCACATTTTTTGAAAAAACAGATTAGGAAAAATATAAATAAGCCTGCCACAATGAAAACAAATCTGAGTAAATTTTTGAAAATTGACAGTTCACGACTCAAGCTGTTTAATTTTCGGGGCGGAGCGCTCATCAGCTCAGCCATTATAGTCGATCACACTGGGTCTTGACACCATAGAGTCATAAAGCAGACCCTTTCGTGGACCACCTGTAAATTTTGTTTAAAATTAAACGAGAAAAAAAAATATATATATACACTTGTATCACAAAGTACTATTTTAACATTTTAATCCCATCTTTTGGAAGTTAGGTTGACACACTAAGAAAAGCTAAAAAGAAGAAAAAATTAATAGTCCATTATTTTTACACTAGCGCTGCTACCAATTTATGCACCTTATAAATTTCCACTTGCAGGTACACAACAGCCCTCAATTGAACAATCACCATCAAAAAGTATAATGTCAGCATGGCTCAACTCCATTAGCACGACCATGAAATATGGAAATCAAATGTTTGACGCAGTGCAAAATTTGAGTTTTATTCAAGCAAAGTGATCGAATCCAAATTCAGATTCAGAATAGTGCTAATTAATATGCATTATTAATCTTCTGTGATGTTTAGATTAAACTAATTTCAAAGTAAGAATCCATGCAAACACGGGTACTGAACAGTTATGTGAATGCTGCTCAATACAAAGCAACATGTTCTAGAACGGGTGAGAAACTGGCTACATTGTTAATAAATAGTTACAGAAATTGTCACCCCAGGAAAAAGGATAATGATTTTGGAACACATCTGGAAAAATTCTGCTAACTATTTTTGATCATGATATTGACTATCAGAAAAAATACCCAAACTACTATTTTAATCAAACACAACTGGACAGCAAAATATATCCACGAATAGTATTTTAAAGTTTTATTTTTTATGGAACAGAACTATAACACTAGTTGTGGTGTAACGAATGTTGCGGAATCGCTATAGCAGCTATTGACTGTGTGAAATTGAGGCGCTACATGCAATAACCAGTTATAGAATTCTAGCGCTCCGTTTTGTTGGCCCGTGAGAGCAGGTAAAAAATGTTTCGAATTTCAGTTTCCAAAACACACATTTGAATATGAAATTTAATTGCTCACCTATTTTTCTAGTGAAAAAAAGTTTTAGTGCTTGTAGTTTTCGAAATAAATAGAAAAAACTGTTTTTTCACCAAACCAAAATTTAATTTATTTTTTTGACTTCAAATCGCGCTCAGTCACTCAATTTTGAAATTTCGTAATAAAATTCACAGGGAATACGATTTGCACGGCTCTTAGAGTAGCTGTGCCGATTAAAATTTTAAATGTTTGTATCAAACAAAGGTAAATAATTGTTTTTCATCACGTTGCAAAAATTTGGCATTGATTCTTTCCGGCGCTTGGGGAGTCTAGCGAATTTTGAGCAAGCTAAGAGTTGTAGCGGGAAAGTTGTTAAAAAAGGAATAAAGACCTTTTCTGGAAAATATTACTTCGATTGATTAAACGATTGAAAAACTATGATTGTTTTACTAAAAAATTATGATTCCTTAGCAATATTCTTTATTTTACTTTTTAACCTTATTGACCACTATATACAATAACATTAGAAGTACATTCTCAAGTAAATAATTTTAGTTCGCTGGAACTTTTATCTTGCTCAAAATTCGCTCGACTCCCCAAGTGCTGGAATGTTATTATGTACAATTTTTGCAACGTGATGAAAAAAATAGATTACCATTTTTTGATATAATTATTTGAACTTTTAACATACACAGTTACTCTAAGGATAGTTTAAAGCTAATCTATGTAAATTTCATTACAAAATTCACCAAACTGAGTCACTGAGCGCGAGTTGAAGTCAAAAAATACATTAAAATTTGGGGTTGGTGAAAAAATGTTTTTTTTTTTTTCTATTTCTTTCGAAAACTACAAGAGATACAACTTTCCCCATAAGGGAAAAAATGACTAATTAAATTTTCTTTAAATATATGTTTCAAAAATTGAAATAAGAAACATTTTTTCAAGCTCTCGCAGGAGCAACAAAACGGAGCGATAGAATTCTACAACTGGTTACTACATGTAGCTAAAAAAGTATGCTGCTTAACTTACCTTAACACAAAATGAGATATCGAGTTAAAAATTTTGGTAAACTAAAATTAAAGGCATTAAGGAACATTTATCAGTTTATCATTTAACAGTTTTTTCCACACATTTTTTTCTTGTTGCATTTTTTTGTAATTATAAAAATTACTTCCAAAATTTCAACTCAATATTTACATGGTCTTACGATGCTCCGTTTACATTATGGATATTAGATATTATTTCACATTTAAGAACGCTTATCACACACTATTCCTTTATATCAATTTACTATCTCTATAATAAACCTTGTGATTTTACTGTAATTTAAACAATAAAAAAATTACAAAGTGCACCACTTTGGACGAGTAGATTTTCGACAGGGTAATAATTGTATTAACAGAATTAATAGCTGTAAATATTTGTCTGATTGTAAATGATATGCGTGAGAATATATAAAATATTATAATGACATATCATTGATCAAAGCCTTATCATTTAAGAAAAGGATATTGTTTTATTTATCGTTTTAGTCAAAACTCGTGCTGCGCCGCACAATGGTCCAGAATTGGATTTTTGTGGACAAATCAGTCTACAGGTCACAACTTTTATCCGATTCAGACGTTTTTTATAAATCAAAGCTGCATACATTCCCCAGGGATCCCTCGAGACAGATTTTTTATTTCCTCTTTGTTTTAATTCTGTGTAAACAATAAAGGAAGAAAAAAGATTTTTTTCAGTAAAAACAGGATATAAACAAACAAAAAATGCTTTGTGTTAACTGAGTATCACGCAAAATAAATGCATTTGCAGTTACATTACGGAAATAATTAATCTGAATAATAACCTAATTATTATAAACAAATTTTATACACAATCACTCTAATGTGCTATTTTAGCGCGGGATAAGTTTTTCCTTAGCTATAATTGCTGACATTCATTCCGGAAGGATCATATAGTGACAGAGTATTCACAAAGATTAAGAATTGTTACTGTTAGGAGCAAATTTGATTAATTATTATATTTTTTATATAAATATTATATATATTATATATTTTTTTTGTGTGTTAAGCATTTTTCAAGCATTTTTAAGCATTTTACACGTATGTTGAATCATTTTGCATCAAATAAATCAACAACAGACAATTATTGTTACTAATAATCTAATTATTAGAATTAATAGACTGGTGACTTGTATGGAATACATAGTCTGTCAATTCGCTTTAAATAATCGGCTTTTCCTGAAAAGGCTTGAATTCGGAAATTATTTACACTAAAGAACAATAGAAATATTAAAAATTAATTATTTATTTTTTCTAAGTACATCTACGTTAAACATGATACATTTCGAGATTATTTTTTAATTTTTTTTTTACAGAAAAAAAATTGCGATGAATAAATAATTATATTGAAACAAACATTAATAAATATACTCTATAAGATTTCTTAAGAATTTACTTCTGATCATTTCTAAAAAAAAAACTTTTAAATCCGTTCACAATTGCGACCTGTAGACTATTTTCAATTGTAAATACCCATTTATGGTCCCACTTGGAGCAAAATGAATAAATTTATTTTATATATATATATATATATATATATATATATATTAGGGTGATTTAAAAAAATCGACTATTCTTTTTCGAAACCCCCACATAAAAACTTCCGGAGAGGTGTAAAAAGACGCCTGTGAAAATTAGAGCTCTTAATACTAATATTTAGAGGTCGCTCATCGCGAATTTCTATTTCCCATAACATATTCTTGTAGGAAAATCGACGCTCTACAAGAAAGGTCTCTTATCATTTTTTCATAAATTTATTCCTTCAAAAGTTATTTAAGGTGAAAGCTGAACACATAATAAATTTATCGTCTTTTTTTCTCAATGTAATGTTTTCTTAATTTTAATATTTTTTTCTTAGTTTAATGATTTAAAAGTTCTTTGTTATTAAAAGCAGAACAATAAAAGACAAATTTTCAAACAATGTGAAACTTGATAATGTGATGATTTGAGTTAGATTTTTTTCTAGAGCCCAACTTTAACCTTGACTAACTTTTGAAGGAGTTAATTTATGAAAAAATCATGAGTGATATTTTTTGTAGAGCGTCGAATTTCCTACAAGAATGTGTTATGGTCTTAGAAATTCATTAAGCCGTGCAAGAGTGACAAAACTACAAATTAAAAAAAATGCACATCCTATTTAAATGGGAAATTAAAATTCGTGATTAGCGACCTCTAAATATTAATATTAAGAGCTCTACTTTTCACAGGCGTCTTTTTACACTTCTCTGGAAGTTTTTATGTGAGTGTTTCGAAAAGAAAATAGTCGATTTTTTTAACCACCCTGATATATATATATATAT
>CAKNXH010055078.1:0-28126 GCA_932178445.1 Andricus quercusramuli | reverse complement strand
AAATTTTCCTAGGTCGTGCAAAAAGTTGAATTTGAGGTAGAAAATTTGTGAAAATCTTGAATTTTTTTTTTGAACTTCTCAAGTGCTGTACTATTTTCAGAAAGGCAAACAAATATTTGTTGGGTACCAATAGACGTGGAATTTCATGAGCTTTCCAACTGTTTTTAAAAAAATGCTGTATCTCTTTTTTTCGCCGAAATATCGTGGTTCGAAGTCAGTAGTGATTTTTAATAGGGCTCACGCGAGTCGTGCACACAATTTCCGACGGTAGTGTACATTTCTGAGGTTAATTTTTATATTTATTTTTCAACCGACATAACTTTATGAAAATTTACATTGAATCTTCTTACTCACTTCCCAAAGTTTTCTCCATCTTCAATCGTCTCTGGTAACTCAGAATTCATAGTTTCCGGCAAAAGAAAACACATTCCTGCTACGACTACCGGAAAAAAACCAAATAGCAACGGTGGTAACCATATTCTAACAGAACCCTGAAATATTGTAAAATATTTTATTTATAATGAACCATAATTCAATAGGCCATTGTCATAAAGTTGTGGCATTTGGACTATGAATTTGGAAAAAAAATGTTCACGGCAACATTTTTCCATCAATAAAACCCAAAATAATAAACCAAAATTTGAGAAATTGAGAATTATGTTCGTAGTAGAGATAAATTTTCAACACGTTCGGGGGTCTCCTGGCGGAAATTCCACGAATATGGATAAGACATTCCAAAGTTTTTTTTAAATATGAGAAACAAAGACAAAAAAAAACATTAAAATCTCAACATTTATTTTTGTCTGTCTTCACTGTGGTTGTGGAATCACCGTAGTTTGTTTGACATAGTTTGCCTCTGTTTGTGCTGCGTTATCTACAACTAAAAAGAGTATAAACAGTTAGTAGGTAAATGTGTATGTGTGTTTATGACCGCAAAGAAAGGGATCTAACGCGCGGTAGCTTCATTTTACAGTAGCTATATTTTTTATTATGGAAGAGCAAACAAAAAACCACGGTACTAATGGGGGCCAGTGTCATTTTTTATATGGCAGTTGCTCTGAGTGGGAGACAACGGTGGTTGTTTAACCCTTAAAAAAAAAAATATATATATATATATAATATTCGGTTTCGGTTTTGATTCTTCGGGAATCGAACTGAAGGGCCTATGACAAAGCCACCGAACGCGTCCTCGGGTTGCGGATAGAGGTTTCCAAGGTTTCTACCAAGGGTTTCTACCGAATATGATTACAATAATTAATAAGCATTTGTAAAGCTTGTAAAGCATTTGTAAAATAAACTAACTGACCAGATCTACGAATTTGCGTCAGAAAAAATGAAATTAAAGTGACTTTTTATTCAGACCGTCACACATTAGGGGACAATTGTCCACGGATGGTCCCGAAGGAATAACCCCTAAGCGAAACCGTAACAACCGTGTCGAAAGCTGAATGGCACCTGGGTGAGGTGTCTCAAACGGTGACTCTGGGAAACCGAGCGACCTCTCAGAGTATGCAGCGCAGGGCTCCTGACAATGAGTGTGACAACAATACCGACTATCCTAGAGTTGGGGAAGCCAATCAAGACAGAGACAATGCGATTGACCGGCAGAATCTTATTACCTTTAAGTGGACGGATCAACTCAGGCACGACCTGCTGGAGTGCTATGATGCCAGTATGGCCCCTGAACGAAAAGGTTACATGGCGTCACTGCATACTCTGTGGTGCGAGAAACACTCAGAGCTCTCGCATTCTTCGTAGAATCGTGTGCGAAACCGTGCCGAGGACCTCCGGAAAAGGGGTTATATAAGCGGAGCGCCTACTCAACCGCTGCCAGAACAAGACGGCAACAGAAAAAGAGAGGTGACACTGAGACCAACCTCCAACAGCCATCCAACAGAGGAAGAACGATGCTTCAGGACCCGGAGAAACATCAGCATTCAGGTTTCTCCCAAGCCCAAAGATCTGGCTGAACTGGATGACGAGTTTCGTGGAGATTTTTCCGAAGAATCGGACCTCTGGACTACCAATTGTGGCGTGTACAATGCAGCGAGAGCTTTGGCAGATGCAAACCGTAAAACAGAACCAACGGTTGATCATAAGACCAAAAGATGAATGCATCAACTCAGCACAAAGATAGGCTGGGCAAGACAGTACGCGTCCCGCATTCAGTGTGTAAATTGACTATATAACATCTGGCAGAACTTTGACTGCCAAGGTTCATCAGTTTGCGCGCGAGCTGTGGATCCGTCATCACACAATCGACAAGTCAAAGCTTCTGACCATCAGGCAGCATATTGTTGACAGAATACGAGTACTATCTATTGCTAGGAGAAGTCTAGAGTGTAGAGAGAGGTGGGTCAGATAAAATCAACAGTTTTTATCTGACCCATATAAACTCTTCCAAGACCCACCTGTTACTGTGGACCATCTGCCCAAACCAGAGGAGGTCGAAGAATTTTGTATAGAAGTCTATGAAGTTCAGCATCCACTTAAAGAAGGCTCAAAGAGCATAAATAGCTTCAAGGAGCTGTACAATGCCCTCATAACACCTGAGGAGGAATGCCCACCTATCACTACAGAGGAGATGAAGAACGTATTAAGAGGCATGACAAACTATTTCGCTCCGGGACCAGATGGTATCAAGACCTTCTAGTGAAAGAAGTTTCCTTCTACCCACCAGCATCTAGCCCGAATTTTCACGTCACATCTAAAGTTGGAAGAACCTATTCCGGAGTGGTTGATGAAAGGTCGTACAGTGCTCCTGCCGAAGACGGGCAACTTAACTGACCCTAAGAATTAAAGGCCAATAACTTGTCCGAACACACTGTATAAGATTTTCACAGCTATCCTGGATAATAGGATTTTTTGACAATTGGACCTGTGTGGCGAGAGATTTATTGACAACGCGGCTCGAAGAAAGGCGTAGCAGGATGTCAAACCATGTTCGTTATCAAATTTTCCGGCACCAGCTGACAAAAACGTCACAGCCAAGGAGAAAGAAAAGAAAGAGAGGTATAAAGATCTTATGAGAGAGCATCCCTGTGTGTCAACAAAATGCGGGGACACTTGCGGGGAAAATGCAGAAGGTGGTCGTCCTTGGGTCGCTCCGTGTCGTCGGGGTGTACGAGACTTTTGCCGGATCATAGTATTGAATTCGTCGCAGACTGTAATCACCTATCTCACAGGCATGAGACGTGGTTACAGCTGAAATTTTACCGCGATTCCGCTGGGAGGGGGTGCAATTTTTCAGATTAGCACCCGCTTCCGGCGAAATCCTGCGGTTGTCCTTATGACAAACTTTTAATTATATATATACGCTGTCTATAATTTGCACATACATAAGTAGAATCACTAACAAATAAGAATTAAAAAAATCAACAAAAAGAAGAAAGGAAAAGTAAGGAGAAGATTATGTGATTTTCCGCACGAAAACGGCCCACCTTGGAGTATGGAGTTGCATACGCGGACATTCAGCCGAATAAATTCCCTGCATTTGAAGTCGGAGTAGATTGAATAACGTTGAAACGAGGTTGAATAACGAGTCGCCGGGCTACTTTTAAAGGTGTAACATCGAAAATCCGCTTTCCATGAAGAAAGCAAATAAAATTGTCGAAAGCCATAAGCGTACTTGTTATATTTGTTCTTCAAACATAAAATTTACCCACTTCCTGCACATCTGGGACACAAGTATAACATAACGAGATAGAGCCTAGTTTGAATTATGATTTACCATCGAATCCCCAAAATCTATAACATTGACGCGAATATCTCATAAACTACAATCGACAATTTTGACCCTTTCCTTGCTGAACGTCACACATTCGATCTATCTATTTTATGAACTACCTCAGTGAGCTGATACTCAAATACTAAAAAAATAATTAAACCTCATTATAAAAGAAACATAATGAAAAAAAAAGTATTTAAATTCTAGTTACTTTTTTTAAGATTCGGTGACTGTCCAAATAATGGCAGAGAAATATGACAATAAATCAGCGTAATGGAAATGTGAATTGCTGTGTAGTGAGTTATTTTCACTCATTTAGAAATTCATCTCATGGTACGCGTTTTTACACTTTCCCGACTACTATGCATAAAAGATAACTTCGAGGGAAATGGATTATTTTAACTAACAGGAAAAAGTGCGCAAGTTTACGCGCGCCTAGGGCGCGCGCCTTTCGACCATCCTTTGTGTACATTTACATATAGGGAATTCAACCTTACTAAGTGTAAATGTCGTACCAACGCGGAAAGATTCCCCGGAAAATACTTCACGGAAATTCTACGAAAATTCCAGTTGGAAATTTCGTTGAGTTTTCATGGAAATTCCACTAACTTTCCTTCAGCAAATTGCAACCTGTAATGGACTCATGAAGTTCCTAGCAAACACTTTACTATCAGTGCCTCTACCCCTGGTCGATTCCAGATGTCTCAACCGTGGTCCCAACACAATCCGTTTGCACTGTGTGTTAAAAGTACATCTTCCTCGAGGAAGTTAAGTTCGGAATCGAGAATAACCGAACATAACACATTTTTCTAATGCCCCGTCATTATGCAACAATTTCCAAGTGCACCAGGTGTAAGAAATAAATCTTCCTCGTGGAAGTTGAATTCTAAGGGAAGATTGGTCGCGCCCAAACCACTTTTCTAATGTCCAGTCAATATACAACAGCTTCCAAGTGTACTAGGTGTAAGAAATACATCTTCCTCGAAAAAGTTAATTTCTAAATCAAGATTGACCGCACATAATCCACTTTTCTCATGACCAGTCATCATACAACAGCTTCCAAGTGCAATAGGTGCAAAAAATACATCTCCCTCGAGGAAGATAAGTTCTGAATCAAGATTAACGGCACCCACCCCATTTTTACACCTGGTGCCCCCGAAGGTTGTTGTATAATGACCAGTCATTAGAAAAGTGGATTATGGGCGGTTAATCTTGATTTAGAACTGAAATTTCTCGAGAAAGATGAACTTCTTACACCTGGTGCACTTTAAAATTGTTGTATATTGGCGGTGCATGACAAAAGTGGGTTGGGTGCGGCCAATGTTCACTAAGAATTTAAGTTCTTCAAGATAGATGAACTTCTTACAACTGGTGCACTTGAAAGTTGTTATATAATGACGGGGCATGAGAAAAGTAGGCTGGGTGCGGCCAATATTCACCTGGAATTCAAATTCCTTGAGGAAGATGTAGTTCTTACACCTGATGTACTTGGAAGTTGTTGTGTAATGACAGGGCATGAGAAAAGTAGGATAGGCGAAGCCAATCTTCACTAAGACTTTAACTTTCTCGAGGAAGATGTATTTCCTACCCCTGGTGCACTTGGAAGTTATTGTTTAATGACGGGGCTTGAGAAAAGTGGGTTATGTGCGTTTATTCTGGATTCAGAACTGAACTTCCTCGAGGAAAATGTATTTTTTTCACATAGTGCAAACGGATTGTGTTGGGACCACGTTCGAGACTTCTAGAGTCGATCAGGGGTAGAGATATTGATAGTAAAGTGTTTGATAAGAAATTCCTGAGTTCATTACAGGCTGCAATTTGCAGATGGAAAATTAGTGCCTAGACATTCAGCAGACAGCCTGCGTTCAGAAGAATTTGGGACGAAATCTATACCTGGCGTCCAAGTGCCTCGTTTATTTAGGCATTCAGAAGAATACTCAGCTATTCTTCTGAAAGCCTGATACGTTTTAGTCTTTTACAGAAAACCAAGCATAGAGTATTGAAAGACTAGGGTGGTCCAAAAATGCATGGAAGATTGTTTTTTTCATGTTAGAGGAGAACGATTCCCCCATTTCATCCCAAATCCGAAAAAAGAAATTTCACTATTTTTTTTTAAATTTTAATTCTAACAGGTGTGGTTTTAACTTTAAGTTTCCCATGTAAAATTCATGAAGAAAAATCCCTTCTTTGAGTTTAGGGATAATTTTTTAGAGTCTCGGAAAATGTGACGGGAAAGTATAGAGGCTTGTTGAGAATTATCCAACGAAGAATTTCATTCCACAGACATATGGGTTTGACACCCCTAACACACTCCCACGAATCCCTGAAAAGTACCCTTGAAACAAAATATGTCAAATCTTCATGAAATCGACAGTTTGAGCACTGTATTCTCGTCTCTTTTTTTCTTAAAATTATTTATATTGGTCTATTGGAATATTCATCAACATTGGTTAATTAATTTTCAATTATTTAAATAAATGGAATTTGTTGAAATAATGTCTTTAATATTGTATTGTATTTTATTACTCTCCCTTTTACGGGTTTGAGGGCTACGTTCCCTTCACATCTTTTACAAATTCACTTATCCTCTATGCCTTATGCTCATCTTAACCGATAGTCGCTTCGCCTTCTTATTATTTACAAGTTCTTAACTACTATCTTACTAGCTAATAACTATTATCTTACAAGTGCGCGAGACCTTCCAGGGCTTCCGTGTCCTCTTACCATTATTCTTCAAGCTTTTAAAAAAAACGGAACACTAATTTTCCTTATCCATATTTCAATGTTTGTTTTCGCCTCCCCCATGCATTCTCTCTTCCATTTTCTCTTCTAAGCTCTTCACCCTCTTTTCCCCTTGTCCACAACCGCTCAGTATTCATTTAACTTTATCTACAACGCTCTTTCCCCCTTCCTCTTCCCCTGTATATCTCTCCAACACGTGTTCCCAAGATTCCCTTTCATACTCACATACCCTACACATTTTCACTTAATCACTCATCCAATATTGACACTCATTCATACCTTCTCCCATTCTGAAACGTATCATCCTGGACCACCTGCACTCCTTTTTCAATTTCCCTAAATATTCTGGGACCCCTTCCATCTTGATGAATCTATACCATTTATTATATTTTGACTCCATAATCTTTTCCCACCTCTTCTCTTCCTGCTTCATACTCATTTCCCCCTCTACTACGTGCCACTTCCTCCCCTCGTCACACATTCTCCATTCTCTTCTCACTTTCCATCTCTCCTCTTCCCATATTAAATGTCCCGTGTTTCCTCTCCTCTCTCTATCTAATACTTCCTGCAGGCATGCTTGTGCAACTTTGCTACCCTTACCACTCTTAAGTTTCTCTTCAAAATTCCATACCGTTTTCCTCTGCCTTATCACCAATTTCTCTCTCCCTGTTTCTTCTCTGAACATATAACCTGGGCAGTTTTAACTCACTCCCATAAGCCATCTCAGAAATGTCTCTTGCGTGTTTCCTACTTTTTTGTACTTCTTCCATCCCCAAATCTTCACTCCATAACACATCACAGACCATACCAGTGAATCAAACAGCCATACTCTCATTTTCCATTCCTCTTTGAATCTTCTTTTTCCAATCCCCCACACTTGACCCATCACCTTACTCGCACTTTCCATCCTTTTTTTCACTTGCAGATCATTCCCACCTCCCGCTTCGAACCAGAATCCTAAATAACAAAATTCCTCTACCATTTCCACCATTTCCCCATTTATCTTTTATTCATACTTTACTTCATTCCTTCTCTTCCTGAAACATACTATCTTTGTCTTCGTCACATTAATTGTCAGATATTTCTCTCTTACGTACTCTTCGAATCCTTTCATTAGCAAGTTCATTCCACTTTCATTCTCTGCCAGAAGCACCACATCGCCCGCGTACGCTAACGAGTATTTTCTCTTATTCCCTAGGACAATGCCCCCTTTACCTTTCCTTTCCATTTTCTCTTCTAGGTCTGCTAATAATATGCTGAACAACAACGGGTTTAGCGGGCACCCTTGCCTAAGACCCCTCCCTGTCCAGAATTCCTCTCCTTTCTGTTCCCCAATCCTCACCCTTGTCTTTGTCTCGGTAAAGACCTCTTTTATCCTCTCAACCAGCTCTTCGTCCACCTCCAATTCTTTCATTGCCTTCCACAAAACTTTCCTATTCACCGAGTCGACAGCTGGCTTAAAATCTACAAAGAGTGCGACCAGTTTTCCTTTTTTCTATCCCAGGTTCCTATTGACTAAAGAATTTAGTACGAAAATGTTATCCAGTGTCCCCATCCCCTTTCTGAATCCTGTTTGATTGTGTGGAATACTTCCTTTCTTATCTACCTGTTCTTCTGATATCTTCCTAAGCACCTCCGCGTAAATCTTATACGTTACTGGCATGAGAGTGATTCCTCTATAATCTTCCACTTTTTTCCCCCCTCCTTTCTTTAATAAAGGAACTACCAAACCTGCTCTCCACTCCTTCGGCCATCCTTCCCTCTCCATACTCTATTACATACACCCCATCCTCTCCTGTCGCCTTATTTCTTTTCAACTTCTCAATTGCTTGATTCACCTCCTCTCTGGTCAACTCATTCCCGCCTTCTATTCCTCCCTCCTTGATCTTTCTACCATCCCCCTCACCTTGCTATCCACCCCTCCTAGCAATTTCTTTAAATATGCCGTCCATTCGTCCATACTTATCTCTTCATTGATTCCTTTCCATTTACTCCTTTTTCTATCGATCACCTCCCATTCTCTTCCTTCCTATATTGCTTTTTCTAACTCATCCATGTGCCTTACCTTCTCCTCCTGTCGTTTTACATCGAGTAATTTTTCGTGTCCCCTTTTTCTTTTATTATACCCCTTTTTGTCTATCTCTCCTTTTCTCCAATTCTTTAAGGATAACTTTATGCGCTCTTTACTCTCTAAACATTCCGCATCCCACCATCCTCTCTTCTCCCTTCTTTGTTCCTCACTTGACCTAATTTCTTCCACTATCTTTTCTATCCTTCGCCTCATCGTACACAACATCTCATCCACGCCTCCCCCATCTTCAATCAAACCATTCTCTTGCATTCTTTCCTATATTCTCTCAGCTTATCAACTCCCCATCTACCCACCTTTGCTTCTTTCCTTGTCGCTCCCTCCTCCTTCCTTCCCTCTCTTCTCCAATTCCCGCATTTCAACGTTGCAATGACCAGGAAGTGTTCTGACCCTATTTCGTTCCCTACTTCCATTCTTTTCAACAGCCTCCTCATCCTTTCCTCAGCCAAAATGTATTCAATCACTGTGTTCCCTTTCCCTACAAACATAATCTCGCCTTCCTCATCCCCTTCCGAGTTCCCATTACAAATAAACCATACTGTTTCTCCCATGATTTCCAACAGAGTCTTACCCTCCTGGTCCACCTGTTTGTGTTTCGATTTTCTCCTGAAAGTCTCACTCTGTTCATCCCATATCTCCCCTGCCTGTTCCCCCGTCCACGCATTCAGATCACCTCCTATCAACACCAATTCGTCATCCGTATTCGCTACCCATTTCCTAATCTATTCTCTTTTCTCTCACCAATTCCTTCCTCACTCCTGACACCATACCCCCTTTCTTTCTTCCCTTCACCTTCTCTTTCTTTGCCCCTTGCATTTGCCAAATATATCCCTTGGGTAACTTCCTCTTCACTCTCTCCCACTCCTTCTCATCTACCTAGGTTGCACTCAACATCACTACATCCCATTTCTTCACCTCTTCCCAGAATCCTTCATCTTTATTCATTAGCCCTGAAACGTTCCAAAACGCTACTCTCACATCTTTCATCCTTCCTTTCTCCCTTCTTTCGTCCTTATATGCCCTCCCTACTTTTGTGGAAACCCCGTCACTCCGTTTTCTCCTCCTTCTTTCCTTTCACCCTCTACTGTTTCCATTACCTCCTCCCTTATATCCTTAGTCTCCACTTTTTCTCCTCGTCACCATGGGCGTTCCCTAAACACTTCACTCAATTCATCTTCCTCATCATCCCATATCCACACATTCCCATTTATCCACATTCTGTCTTTCCTTATTCATACCGTGTTCCCTTCCACTCTTTCACTCCATGCTTTCTGTTTCATCATCCACGTTCTTCTTCTTTTATTCCACGTCATATCCTCCTTTATCCTTTCTTCCCTGCCCTTTAGAGCTTTCTTCTTCCTCAATATATCAACTTTTTCTTCCTCATTTCTTACTTTCACTATATACATACGCGATTAACCTTCGATCTTCCTTCCGACTCCATTTACCTCTTCCACGTGCACTTTTGCCCCGATTTCACCCATCAAGTTTTCCATTTCTTCTCTTCCTGATTCACTATCCACTTTCATTCCTCTAATCACTATATTTCTACTCCGTTTTGTCTTCTCTTCTACTTCTATTTTTCTTTCCAACTCTCTCAATCTTGATTTCATTGTCACATTTTCTAGGATAACGTTCATATTCTTTTCTTTTATACTCTCTCCTTCTCTTACCTCTTCATTCCCTTTCTTTATATCCTCAGGCTTACACTCTAGCTTTCTCACTCTTTCTGCCAATTTCTCCATATCCGATTATCTCCCTTTCTCACTATCCTTTGATTTTTCTCAATATCCTCCATCTGCTTCCAAACCTTATCTTTTTCTTGCCGCCATACCAGATTCCATTCTTCCCACTTCTCTCTAACTTTCCATATTGCTTTATTCCTCTCCGTTGGAGACCTTTTTTTAAACCTTTTCCGCAACTTCTCATCTCCCTGCTCATACCTCTCTTCTTCCCTGGATCTTTTACTGTGTTCCGTCTTCTCCCCCTCATCGCTTTCATCCGCAAACCCTCCGCCCTGTCTTCATTTATCAAAAAATTGTCTCGATCATGAACTGCTAGCTCTGGATCTATGAAGCAGTTCCCGATTTGACGACCTACCTTGATTCCTCTTGTCAGCTAATCCCCCTTCCTTCTCGCCCCACCTGAAGTACCCTGGCGTAGCATACTCCCCATCATAGCTTTCTCCGGCATCACCCTTACCCCTCCCTGTTTGGCCCGGGCCCACTGGGCCCCACTGGACTCCTCGCAACAAACATGCTGGCCTATTTTACCGATCTGTTGTCCCCTATCTTCTCTCTCACTTTTCCTTCCTCGACAACTAACCTCCCAATTATCACTTTTAACTTTCCTCCTAACCCTTTTAACCATACAAAACAGCCTCCCTACACTTCCACACAACCTCTTTACTTCACTGACCTCCCATACCACCTTTCTCCTCAATCACAACTACACACTCGTCGCCCAAACCAAAAAAGATAACACAACAAAAACACGCGTTCTTCACCATTCGGTACCGGAAACGGAAGCCCAATATGTATTTATTTTTTATTGTTTAAACAAATTCCATTTGTTTAAATATACATTTTTTAATTCGTTCTTTTTTCATAAAAATTATTATTGTTGGTCTAGTGGAATATTTAACACCATTCGTTAATTAATTTTTAATTATGTAAACAAATTCTATTTGTCTAAAAAATGTTATCATTCTTTCAAAAAGTTATCGAACAATGAAGAATTAATTGTTGAAACGAAAGCGTCAACCTCTGCCAATGAAAATGATTCTTGTAGATCTCACAAAAAATATAATCACATTTAATTGCTCTGTTTCAAATGATCTTTTTTTCAATCGAGTTCAGTGCAGTCGAATACCTGTCATAATCGATATGAATGAAATCGATGAAACGAAATGGTGACGAAAGAGACACTGATAGCGATTTTCCCAATATTCTTGTATGAAATCACAAAAATTTTCGTCCATACCTAATTTCCCACAGTGTTTTCAGTCAAAGATTATTTTGTGCAGTTATTCTAGGAGTAAATCTGTTTTTCTTTTTAGTGTCGATATAGACATGGAGCCAAGTGATGCTTCTACAAGTCCAGCTTAGGGCAAATTATATCTCATATGTGACGTGCGCCGAAGAAAGGGGGCTTACTCTAAAAAAATCGAAATCGAGGTTTTTACACCTTTCGATAGTTTATGAGTTGCTGTTTTTTATGAAACCATCGAAAAAAAATTCCGAGCGTTATTATTGCTAATAATTGTTTTTTGAAGAAAAGTTCACTTCACAAAAAGAGTTTTTTTTTCAAAGAATTGGTAACCAAGTTGACTTTAGACTGTCATTTCAGTCGACCAAAAATGGGTCTTTTACACTTATTAAAATTAGACGCGTTAGAATTTATGTGTAACTAGTGAATGTCAACGCCTGATGAGGTTGGCGAACCAATGCCAACGAAACGTCGCACATTTGACCAACAAATGAGTTTTTGACTCTTTTTGCCTTCATCAATCGAAATTGCTTATTGAATTGAATTGATAGGTACCCGAGAAATCGTACTTTCGCTCGAGAGGTCGAGATCCCGTGAAACACCTCCCACCACTCACCACTACATCTCCGCGTCTCATCTATACCCCGTCCGTGAGCAGCGCCGCTACATGCGTGAGAATGTAGTGGCAAGTGGAGACGGAAGATTTCGTGGTCTTCCCTCTCTACTAAAAGTCGCGTCTATCGAGTCGACTTCGACCGCTCGTCCTGAAAAATCTCGCTTTCCAGAGTAAGCCCCCTATCTTCGGCGCACGTCACATATACAGAACATTTTTTTAAAATAAAAAAAAGTAATTTTATGAAAAAGGGAGATACAGTAATTAAAAATGATAGTTGAGCGAATGGAATATTTGAAGCGTGGAAGTAAAAAAGGCTTCCTGAATAGTTATGAAATTTTTTTATTTCTAGGTTTTTAGGAAAGTCTTTGCAGGACCGTTTATTTTCAATAGAGAATAAATAACCCAGTGCGACGCACAGGAAACAATTTTAAAATTGAAGTTAATTTTATTAATTCGTTAAAAATTCAGCAATTTTGTTATAAAGTCATTCTTTTTGTTCGAAGCATCAACTGTTTTATTGAAAATTCGTCTTTTTGGGTCAAAAATACATATATTTGGGTAGAATTTGCATCTTTTTGGTTAGACATCACAACTGTTTGATTGAAAATTAATCCATTTCATTATTTTCTATTGAAAATACATCAACTCATAGTTGAAAGTGTAACTACTTTGCTAAACATTCATTTTTTTGTTTGGTTGAAAATTTGTTTACTTATTTATAATTTAATTTATTTGTATATTTCTTTTTATATTTCATTATATTTATACGTTTATTTATTTCAATTAATTTTCAATTCATTTAATTTTTGAACAAATTTAATGAGTTTATTACTAAATTATATTTAGGCGTTATTATTTATTAGATTTATTTATTTAAAAATAAATATATATACGTATATAATTAATACGTCATTTAATTTACATTTTAAATTTTTACATTCATTCGGAAAGAAATTGGAAACCTTCGGAACGAACATAAACAGTGGGACACAGGTGAAAATTCGAAATAAGCTATTGGGACATGTGACATTTATTCGGAAAGAAATTGGAAAAGTTTAGAACGAAGCAAGCGCAGTGGGACACTCCGGCGAAATTTCAGGAAGGCTTCGAAAACCTTCAGACAGAGAAAGTATTCGGAAAGAAACGCAAACACGCCTCCTTGGTACACACGATATTCTATGTAACAAATGTATGATTTGCAAATTTATTATGTCTTACATTTAAGGTTAGGTTGTTGATACCATATAACTGTACGCGGGGGACAGAGAATGCTCATGTGCGAAGTACGATTATAATCATAATTTTACCTTTCACATGTGCATTTTCTGTCGCTCCACCTGTTGTGTAAACGGCCAGTTTCACCTCTAAAAAGGCGCTAATAAAACGCACAAACCATGCTTACGTTAGGTTTAATATTTTCAAAAATTGTTTTTGAAACAATATATTCAAATTTAATTGAAAACCATGGACAGGCGGTTGCTACTTATGTGATGTTGCTACTTATGTCATGCTGCAAGTTTGACACTTATCGGTAATCGCCTATTTTGCGCACTTGTATCACAAATAGCTATTGTTTTACGTTTATGGTTATAGCTCTCAGTGGCAATGCAAACGAAACTTGTCGCAAAATCTTTCTGTTATATATTGGATAAAGTTTTCGCTCGATTAAGTAATTTACTAATTACTTTTAGGGATCAAATGCAAAACAATTCGGAATTGAAAAGATAGAAACTTTTGATGAAGATAAATAGTCTCGGGCAACACTAACAACACTGAACGAATCAGTAAATGTGCATCAGATTTCTGAACATTAGAAAGTGCAAGAAAATAATCGTTTGTGTGCAAAAACAGCGAACGAATTTGTTGATGTGCACTTTTTAGAAGAACAGGATGATATTCATGGTACACAAACGTTCATTTGTAATAGCCATATTAACGGTAATTACAGTGAAGTAGAAACTCAAGCATTTTTTCCAGAGGCTCCTAAGAAAATTATAAGCATGAGAAAAAAAAATGACGAAAAATTAGGAACGGACAAAATTTACGTCATCATAAATTTTGAACCTGATAAAGTAGAATTAAATGCAAAGGATTTCTCAAAATGCTCAACAGGTATAAAGGATCTGATGGAAAGAAAATATCTAAAAGCAATAGATTGCTAATTTGTGTATACAAAATAAAATTGGGACTCACTTACTCAGAATTAGGAGTACTCTTTTCAGTGGATAGAAAAACTATTTCCAGATTATTTACTTCCACTTTAGAATACTTGGTTATCAGATATCAAAACTTTCTTACTATTGGCCAAGTAAAGAAATGGTACAAAGTACCATGCTTGATGAATTTAAAAATATGTATGAAAACTGTCTTATCATAACAAACTGCAAAGAAGTCAAAATTTATCATGCATCTAGTGTTGGGAAAAAGTCCAGCCATATTCTCACTACAAAAAAGGATTCAGAATAAGAGTCCTAATTGAGATGCCTTGGTCATGTTGAGAAAATGGTTGTAAAACATTTGACGAAGCATGTCTATTTAGGTAAAGAGAATGGCAGCGTACCCAGGTCAGACCGAAGAACGAATGGTTGGAATGTGTGAATGAGACTCTACAGCGACCAGATAGACATGTGGATAAGATAAGATGTATGGATGTAGAGGAAGCAGAAGTTGTATGCCGGATAGGACAGCGTGGAAGAAAATTGTTAATTGTGAACTTCGCTTAGCGGATGTGAATAAAGTAAAATGTATGTGGATCTTTTTATGGAGTTATCAGTCAGTTTGTATGTTCTTGTGTGAACTGTGCCGTACATTGGCTTACCCTTACCATATCCATTTCTTGAACCGAAAAGTTACGCTCACACTGAAAGGGATTTGGCATAATACTATACCAACTGGTTTTAGTGTATTTTGTCTCGATGTGCTACGGTAGCTGGATTAGTGACACTCAAATAAAAACAATCAGCAGTCTTCTAGATTAATAAGAACCAGATGATCTCGTATTGTACGAATGGATACAAATGGAGCTGAAAAAGAAGATATTTGTAACGAAACTCCACTACAAAGAGCCAGATTTTTTTGGTACGTTTAGACACTTCCTCGATGAAAAGGGTGCTAAGACGTTGATCTTATTTTCTTTTTCTACGAGACGAAATGGTTTTTGAAGAAGAAGTAGAAGAAACATGTCAGGTTGTAACATTTCGCATACATATTGAACGAATTATGCAGCGCTTAAGAATTTATAACATACTTGTAAAACTACTGATGCATTTACTGCGACACGCAAATAATATTGTATTTATGTGTTGCATTTCAATCAATTTGCAACTTACAATATTAATAGAAATAAGCGACTCTGAAGATGTTGAAGAAACTTAACTCGATTGTACTTTGCAACTTGTACTTTTTATTTATTAAAGTAAAATCAATAAAAATGGTATTTTGTATTATTATGTAAATGAATTATATAAAAGCAAATAAATAATAAAACTTGTTTTTTATTATGTAAAGTAAATAATTTTCATTTTTTGCCAATTTGAAACAATACGTATCTAAATTACAATTTTTAATTATATTCTTGTGTAATCTCAAACTACAGAAATATATAAACACGAATTTCGTGATAATTGTTTATTGTTCATAAACGGTACGAGATGCTCGGTTGCCTAGCTTATTTCAGTAATTCCAGAAGTTTTCTCAGAAAATGAGAATCTGATTCTCTCTTTCGTTTTGATCGTCTCATCTCATCTCATTCCTCGCCCGAATTATCAGCCGAAACGTCGTTGACGTAAATATTATTTGAGAAAGTCAAATAAAAACAGTATTCGAGAAAAATGTCAAATAGCACTGAAAATTCTTACATTCTGAAATTATTTTTACTGAATATATTTTTAGTATATTCGCACGAAAGGAAGCTAGATATTTTATGTATTCCTGAAACAAAGAAAAAGAGAGACTACACTAGAATAATAGGCAAAGGGATGTTAGAGAACGGACTCCAAATAGGGTCAGGGGTAGATAGCGAATCACATGGTTGTCAAGGTGTAGGTCTGATTATGAATAAGAGAGCAACGCAGCATGTCAAGCAGCATGGATTTGTATCCCCCAGATTGTTGTGGGTTAGTATAAAAGTGGGAATCAGAAGACTATTTATCACAGCGTGTTTTGCCCTGGTTGGTGGCGAAAGGAGCGAGGTAAAAGACACCTATTGAGACCCTTCAAATGATACCGTAGGCATTTGCGATCATGGTGAAAGAATCATTTTATTAGGAGATACGACTGGATAGGTTGGAGTCCAGCGCGAGGGTACGGAAAGCGTGCTTGGTAATTTTGGAGTTCCAAAAAGAAACGGTAACGGTGACAGATTTGTTAGCTTATGCTTAAGAAAGAGCTTGTTTATTACAAATATTTGGTTTAGGCATAAAATGATACACTTGTACATAAGGTTGCCAACTCGGTCCAACGTCCAACCAGCAGATTTTTGGGATAGCGGGAGAGAGTGTTTGGTACAGTCAAAACACGATTTTTATACATTTTTATTCACTTAAGTGAGTTTATATTAGTTATACAGGCATACGTTTATCGATATTCCACTCAATTTCGCTAGCTTCACTTTTATATTTTTTGAAGCCTCTTTTTTTCTGTATACTATTTCTGTCAAAACATAAAAGTTGACCCGATTAATCTCAAAACCCGTAGACTAAGCTTTCGACACGTAGACCCGAAGATTTCTCCTAAAACCCGCAGTCTACGGGCAAAACCCGTAGTGTTGGCAACCCTACTTGTACAATGTACACCTAAAGCAGCCACATTATGATCGACTTTGTAGTCGCGGATGAAAGACTGAAAGAGCTAGTAACATATACAAGGGTTATGAGAGGTTCTGAATGTGAAACGGATCATTACATTTTAGTCTCCAAAGTTAACTTAGGTCAAGGATGGAGAAGAAAGAGAACCAAAAAGACGAAACAGACGCGAGTCAAAATAGAGAATTCACAGAAACAAGGAAAAATAATAGGAGTTGCAGACAAAATAAATGAAAACCTAGATAGAACAAATCGGAAGACGCTAATTCACAATAAAAATATAGAGCGTGCGTATTAAATGATCCGGGAAATCACTATTAGGAGTTCAGCTGAAGTTTGCGGCACTGCTATTGTAGAATGAATGACTGGGGATGTTTGGTGGAATGATATAATCCGCGTAACCGTAAATAAAAAGAAACAAGCGTATTATAGAAAGTTGAACATTACAAGCCTTGACGATGACCAGAGAATTATACTAGAAAATGATTATAGGGACAAGAACAGAAAAGTAAAAATGGTAATTGAAGAAATCCAGGATGAAATCAAAGCGGAAGAAGATAAGGAAATGGAAAGCGCTTTCGAAGAAAACGATTAATTATTCTATTCGCAAGTGCGCAAGGAAACCAAGAAAGCAAGTAGTAGTACATAGTTAGTAGAATTAAGAATAGCAAGGGTGAAATAGTATATGACGCAGACATGTGACAGCTGCGACAAAGAAGAAGATACATCGGAAAACCCGATTGAAAGAATTAGCGTCTTTGAGGTTAGGAATATGTACGAAAACAATTCTTATCGCGAATTTAGAACATTCGCTGGGTGAGTTTCAGTAATGATTTTGCGATGAAGAAATATTTTTGTTTGAAATATTCATCTCGTATTTGACTACTGCTGTATATGATAATATTAATAGTTGGCAGCCATCGGGCACCTTCGGCTATCGATCGCCCTTCCCCCCGTTCAGACCCGCTCGACCGAAAAATGATACCGCTTTCGCATCGCAAAAGTAAACAAGAATATTGAAGTCACTTTGCAAAATATGTGACGTGCGCCGAAGAAAGGGGGCTTACTCTAAAAAAATCGAAACCGAGGTTTCTACACCTTTCGATAGTTTTTGAGTTGCCCTTTTGAATGAAACCATGAAAAAAAAATTCCGAGCGTTATTATTGCTAATAATTGAGTTGATAGGTACCCGATAAATCGTGCTTTCACTCGAGAGGTCGACATCCCGTGAAACACCTCCCACCACTCACCACTACATCTCCGCGTCTCATCTATACCCCGTCCGTGAGCAGCGCCGCTACATGCGTGAGAATGTAGTCGCAAGTGGAGAGGGAAGATTTCGTGGTCTTCCCTCTCTACTAAAAGTCGCGTCTATCGGGTCGACTTCGACCGCTCGTCCTGAAAAATCTCGCTTTCCAGAGTAAGCCCCCTTTCTTCAGCGCACGTCACATATAGTATTGCAAGAATGGATTCAAAGTATCATCGACTAAAAAACGGTCGTTTTGTGAAAAACAAAGAATCAGCTCGCGCGGTTTCCATTTACTGTGAACACTGTAAGTCATGCCAATCTGATGGACGAAAATAATGAACGGTCAAAACGGAATTCTTGGTTATGTGTTTTAGTGCGGTTTTTGACAATTTCTCAATAAATACATTGCAACGACTAGTTTTCTCCTTTGAACATAAATTTTTATAAGATTTGGCACAAGACACACAGTTTTTTGTTATAGTTTAAACGTCTGGGTACGTCACAAATTTTGATTTTTCAAGTCCGCGAAACAGCCTCTCATAAGTCATCCCGTGTGACAGCCTAATTTTTTAAAGGTTTTTCCGACATTTTTTGTAGCAAAACTAAAAACCACAGATCTTCCAAATTTTTACTATGTATTTATTCAGTCTTTGGTAGTAACTCTGAATTTTTATATGCAAAAATATGATCTCGTTCGCGAGTTTTATTGAGTGAATGGCAACCATATAAAAAAAAAGGTAGTTAAACGGTGCTCATGATTCTGTCAGAGTGGCTTATCCGAAAACAAAAAACAAAATTAGATGTTAATCTATAGGTTTATGGCTATCACCGGAACTATGATTTTTTGAAAATGTCGAAAATTCAATTTTGTATATGCTTTTAAATATTAAGACCCAAAATTTCATGATTTTTTGCGACTATTTTGTTATGAAAAAAAAGTTTCGATATTTTTTTTAAATCTTAGTTCCGGCGATAGCCGTATGTGCGCAGAATGAACCATTACAATTTGAAAGCAATCGATTGAACCGTTTCTGAGAAATCATGGTCACCATTTCAAAAAATGTAGTTTCGAGAAAAACGCGTTTGAAAGTTCGGGTGTTATAGCTGTTACGCCGCTGCCTGTAGAGCCAATACTAAGGAACCGTTCCATTCAATTTGAGTTTCAGACTTTCAGGACAGCAGTGCCCCTCTAAATATGTGTGCGTATATCTGCGTTTAAATAGAATCGGCCTCTGGTACAAATCTGAAGGTACACAATAGCTCTTGTTTTCCGCCCCGTCGAGCGGTCGGCCAAGCGCTCTAAACTGCTGTAACTTTCCAACGAACTTGGAATTTTGGAAAATTACTTAACCAGTATATTCTATGTATACTCTAGATTGGATTTATGAAACAACAAAGAAACGATTTTTTGAAACCGTCACACGGGACGACCCCCTTAAATAAAAAAGGGGTGTTAAATGCATAAGCCGCAGCGACCGGACTACTTTAAATACGGAGGCAAATGTATACCTCCAATATACGAAGAAAATGGAAATAAAGACCAGTGGTATCAGCTTGATAGATAGATAGATAAACGTTTATTTTTCAGCCTGCTGACCTTAAAAAATTGACTTGCTTACACTTCCATTTTTTTACAGAATTTTCTTAAAACGAACCCTTATAAACCAAAATCCATCCATTCCTTATCTCTAGGACCGCACGCTCTTATCGCCTTTCCTTCCTCGCTTCGCCTCGCCTCGCTCGCATATCCCTACCTTCTCGCATTTTCTCGCATTGCCTCGCTTGTCAACCTCTATTTTCGCGGCTAATATCTACTACTTATGTACTATTTGCAATATATATAGCTTAATGATATATATATATATATATACTTCTTCTCCTATTTACAATCTTTCCTTCTCCATTCCCCTTCCTCCTTCCTTCTCTTCTTCTCCATCTTACCCAACACTACTTTCACCCATGCTACTGCCCTTTTTCCCCCCTTTTCATGCATCAATACCTCCATGCTTATCTCACTCCTTTCAACCTCTACACACATCTCCAACCAGTGCTCCACTCTTGCATCCCCCTTCCCACACAGTTCACACAACCTCTTCTCCCGAGAGAGCCAGAACCTATTGAAACCCTCCATGCACCCACACCTCATCCTCGCTATAAGCTCCCGAGTTCCTTTCTCTCTTTTCTCACATAAATATTGCGCTCTTGCCCTTGGCATAATCCACACATAGTTCCCGTTAAACCTTGACTCTCTTATTCTCTCTTCCCCTTCTGTCTTCTCTCTCTCCATGCCCTTTTTCTTAAGCAACTCATATACCTTCCTCCCTTCCCCGTGCATCCTTCTCACTTCATCCGTCTGCAGTCCATTCGTTCTAAAGTACCTTTCCCTCTCAACCTCCATTTTCCCACCCCCTCTCCTGTTCTTTTTTTCCCAGCAACACTCCCTAACCAGCCTACTTCCCCCCTCTCCCAAACAGTTCTCCTCATGTTTACACGCCCGGCTGCCTGGTAGAATCCCTACACTCGTTCTCCCCGTCCCCCTCCCGACGATATAATTAGGCGTGTTCCTTGCCAACCCCAGGGTCCACTCCACATACCTCTCCTGCGTTCTATTTACCTCTTCACTTTCCTTCCACCCCCACGCTTCTAACCCATACAATATCACACTCATCACTAGTGAATCAAACATCACCACATTTGCCCTCCTCACTCTCTCTTTTATGTGCCCATCCACTCCTCCATTCCTCCGAAACACGAAGCTTAGGTACACAAACTCTTTCACCTCCCGCACCTCCTTTCCCTCCCACTTCCACTCCCCTCCGTTATCCCTTCCCCCTCCTCTTCTCAACACCATAACCTTGGACTTTTCGGCATGCAGCTCCAACCCCTTCTTATCCAGGTATCTTCTCAACCTCTTCATCATCTCCTTTAGAGCCTCCTCGCTAGTTGCCAGCAATACTATGTCATCTGCATGTACTAGTGACCAAATTCTAACCCCTTCTATCCTGACTTCTCATACCACCATGGCCTTCAGCTTACTTTTCATATCCGCAATTAAAATCGCAAAACGCGTTGGGCTAAGTGGACAGTCTTGCCTTAAACGTCTATCCATCCAGAATCCCTCCGAAATCTCCTCCCCTCTTCTTACCTTGTCTTTGGTCTCTTCATATATCTCCTTCATCATCTCGAACAGGCCTCTCTCCACTCCCCTACCCTCCATCGCCTCCCACAGCCTCCCCTTATGCACCGAAGAAAACGCGCCTTTGAGATCCATAAAAAACGCGTACACTCTCGTCCCCTTCTTCGCTAATTCTCTATATATACCACGTGCTGCAGAACGTAGATATTGTCGATAGTACTCCTACCCACCCTAAAGCCCGCGTGCGTTTCGGGAATATTCCTTTCCCCTCGACATCCTTCCGCAGTCTCTCTGCCACCACCATCGCGTATACTTTATACGACGTATTCATTAGCGTAATCCCTCTATAATTTTCCTGTCGATCCCTATATCCTTTCTTATACAGTGGCACTATTAAAGCTTCTCTCCACCCTCCTGGGAATCCCTCGCCCTTCCATACTTTCTTCACTGCCTCCTTCAGCCTCTCCCTAACCTCTTGTGTACTAAACAGCCATGCTTCGTTCTCTACCCCATCCAGCCCTGCTGCTTTTGACCTTCTCGACTTCCTTATCTGCTTCTCTATCTCCTCGTCATTCAACTCCTCCATCGCTGCCTCCCCCGTTCTTCTACTCCCGCCATCCCTCTTCCTTGAATCTGAGCCCTGGAATGATTCTTTGAAAAACTCCCTCCACTCCTCACTCCCTATCTTCTCGCTAACCCCCACCCTACGCTTCCAAAATCTATTTATTATCTTTCACACGTCCCCCTCTGTCTCAACATTTGCTAACTCCTCTTCCAGGTCTTTCTCCTTTTCCTGTTCTTTCTTCTTACACATCAATCTAAACCCCTTCGTCATTTCTACGTACTCCTCCCTTTTCGCATTACCCTCTTTCCACTTCTTGTACTTCCTCTTCACCTTCCTTTTCATCTTTTTACATTCCCTATCCCACCACGGCTTCACCATTCCTTTCTTCTTCTTTCTAAATACCTTCAATTGCCCACACCCTTTCCCCTTCTCTCTCCGATCCTCCCATACCTCTTCCACTGACTCCCCTCCTGAACGTACATTTCCTAGCTGCTCCTGATACTTCTTTATCGCCTCCCTCGTCCAGGTCACCCTCTCGTCTATCGAGACTTCTTCCTCGCCTTGTCATCCGCCTCCCTCCCCTCTTACCCACAGACTTAATGGCTGATGGTCTGATTCCACCCTCCCCTCTACTGCGAATTTTTCCTTCTCCTTCCATCCTTGCATATTCATGACCACATAGTCTATCACCGATACCCCTACCTTACTTGCATGTGTATATTCTCCCTCTTCGTCCCCAGTTGCCATACCATTTGCCACTGCCCAGCCGCTATCCTCCATCCAGTCCCTTAGAATCTCCCTCTCCTTATTCATCATCTTATCCTTTTATTTCCGTTCGTAGCTCTCCCCTTTCCTGTACAGGCCCCCTTCCCTCCCCATCCTCGCATTAAAATCTTTACCCAGTACCACCATACCCTCCTGTCTTTCGCCTAGCAAGTCTTCCACCATTTATTTAATTCTTTCCATCCCATCCCTATTGTACACTGTCACAAACTGACACGCTATCCCTCCTATTTTCACTTCCCTTATTTGCTCTCCCTCCCTCTCTTCTTCTCCATGAACTTCTTCCTCTAATCCATCTCTAACCCCCGTTAAAATTCCCCCACTAGCCCTTCCTTTTTCCTTCACTCTGATCGCCTCCTGGAGTCTCCACTTATACCCCCTTGTCAGCTTTGGCTCTATTCTATCCCATTCCTTTCTTTCTACTCACGTCTCTACCAGTGACACAACATCAAATTCATGGATATACCTCCAGAACTCCTCATCCTTCTTCTTTATCCCTGCTACTTCCCCTACTTTCTACGAAACCAATTCCCTGCACTTACTTAAACACCTCTTTCTCCTCATCCCAGACCCACATTTTCTCGTCTACTTTTACTTTCCGATATCCTACCTTCGCCGATCTCCCTTCACTCTTCTCCCTCCTAGCCCTGTCGTTCAGCATTCTTTGCACATCCCTTTCCTTTCTCGTTAAATCATGATCGATGAAAACTCCCTTATCCTTTATCCTATGCTTCTTTCGCATTACCCCCAACTTTTCTTCCCTGCTCTCCAACTCCACAACCGCCACTTCCTTTTCCTTTATCCCCTCCAGCTTAACTTTCCCTACCCTGCCTTTAACCCACCCTATGTTCCGTAGCAGCGCTTCCACGCCCTCTCTTTCTTCCCCGCTCCTTAGCTGCAACCCTTTTATCACAGTATTATTCCTCCTGTCTTCATTCTCTTTTCTCTCCATTCTCAACTCCATCGCCCTTAACCTTTCCATATCCGCCCTCTCCTCCTTTTCACTCATACGCTCTCCCACTTTCTCTTCTATCATAGTTCCTACCCTCTCCCAAATACCTTCAATCTCGCTCCCCCACCTCCGTCTCCTACTTCCATTTCCGTCCTGCCCTCCATCTTCTCAAGCCTTTTTTCTGTCCTTTCCTTCCACACCCTAATTTCCTCTTCCATCTGCTTTATTTTAACTTCTTTTTCTTTCCTTTCCCTATCTAACCCTTCTACTCTCTCCCTCAGCTGTTTCACCTCCTTTTCCCATTTCTAATCTCTAATTCTCAAGTCCTCCCTCATGCCTTCCATCTGCTCTTTAGTCCCCCTTACGTCCTCCCTCCGCCCCCTGATTTCGCCTATCAGCAATCCGAGAGCCTCCTATCCACATTTTCCTCCATTTTTTTTGGGGGGGGGGGGGGGGTGTCCTACTAGTTCTCCCGCTTTTTTTAAACGGACTTTCTACCTCGATTTTGTCCGGACTCTCTTGGCTGTCTCTCTTCCTCTTCGAGAGATCCTCTCCGTCACTTGCGCTCGACGTTCTCTCCCTCACCTTCTCTCTTCCTTCGTTCCCACCGTCCCGCTTTCTCCCTCTCCCCGACGCGCCACTAGACACCGAGCCACGAGATTTTGGCCGTCATGGCACGTGGAAGATTTCCTCCCCGTCAATGTCACTACCAGTACTCTCACTGCCCACATCCCGCTCTGCCGCCGGTAACTAGGACCTCTCCATGCAGTACCCTCCGCAACCGACAGATGTCTCTGCAGATTGCTGTCTCTATTGCCGCCCAATTTTGCCTTTATTTCCTTTTTTCAATTCCTCACAGCCCTTGCAGACGCTCCTTTCTCTCATCCCCCCAAATTTTCGAGCACCACCCTTGCCTCTCGAAGGCCCAAGACTCCTGACCACAAATTCCCTTGATTCCTTGCTAACCTAACCTTACTTTCTCAATTAACTTGAATCCCACCTCACACCTACACTCAAGATTACTTTTTATCTCCCCAATTCACCACACACAACCCTACTCACCTCCTCTGATTTCACCCTCACACTCCACTCACACCTACCACACAAATTCCGTAAAATCCTCTCACCACCTCACAGTCCACTTCAAAAACCCACATATTAAAATAATCAACATATAACTAAAAAATTTAGTCTAAGTAGGCGCCGAACGCCTACAAGGAAGGGTTTCGTAGCCTATTAGGACGTTAATTTAAGTCTTAACAGAATCTTAAAACAAAATATTTTTTAATTCTGTAAACAAATTTTATCCAAAAAATTTGTTCGGAAGAAAAATTATGTAGAAACATTTCTTGAAAAACATTTGTTGACAAAATTGAAAACAAAATTTGGGATAAAAAATGTTGTAAACAAAAATTTTTCGACAAAAAATTGTTAAAAAAAGGTTCGAAAAAAATCTTGGCGCTTATGCCCTTTTGCTCTACCTAATGTTGGCGCTTATACCCTTTTGTACGCAAACAGACGGATGGACAGACGGACACCCGAACAAAACCATAAGGCTTGCAGCCCGGGGCTATGAAACCCTAAAAAACCATATGAAAAATAACCACTACTGACGCGAGAAGCGACACGACGACAAGGTTCGTATAGAATATTCCGAAAAATATTGATGACTTTAGATAAAACTTTGGAGCGTCCATATAACGTATGCGGTGTTGATTTTTACTTGTGGATAATGACATATACGGCTTCTTGTTTTGCAGGAATGGAGGAGCGGATGGCCACATAAAAGAGAGAGAGAGAGGAGGGAAAATGTGGTGATGAGGTAGGTCTGGGGGCTGGAAAAGAAGTTATTCGCAGATGATTTTCGAAGGAGAATGAAATTGTTTGATTCACTAGTGATGAGTGTGCTATTGTATGGAGTAGAGTTGTGGGGGGTGGAAGGAAAGTGAAGAGATAAATAGAATGCAGGAGAGGTACGTAAAGTGGACACTGGGGTTGGCAAGGAACAAGCCTAATTATATTGTCAGGAAGGAGACGGGGAAAACGAGTTTAGGGATTCAAACGGGGAGTCGGGCGCGTAAATATAAGGAGAAATTTTTGAAAGAGGGGGGAAGTAAGCTTGTTAGGGAGTGTTGCTGGGAGAAAGAGAACAGGAGAGGAGGTGGGAACATGGAGGTTGAAGGGGAAAGGTATTTTAGAAAGAATGGACTGCAGCTGGATGAAGTGAAAAGGATGCACGAGGAAGGAAGGTATATGAGATGGTTAAAAGAACGGCATGGAGAGAGAAGACAGCAGGGGAGAGAGAATAAGAGAGTCAAAGTATAGAGGAAACTATGTGTGGATTATGCCAAGGGCGAGAGCGCAATATTTGTGTGGGAAATGAGAGAAAGGAAGTCAGGAGGTTATAGCGAGGATAAGATGTGGGTGCATGAAGGATTTTAATAGCTTCTGGCTCTCTAGGGAGAAGAGGATGTGTGAACTGTGTGGGAAGGGAAATGCAAGAGTAAAGCACTGGGTGGAGGAGTGCGTGGAGGTGGAAATGAGTGGGATAAGCATGGAGGTACTGATGCATGAAAGGGGGACAAGAGGCCAGTAGCAGAAGAAGAGAAGAAAGGAGGAAGAGGAATGGATATGGAAAGATTATAAATAGGGGAGGAAATAGATATAAGAATCTGCAAATATTGTAAATAGTACATAAGTATTAATTATTAGCCGCGAAGGCAGAGTTTGGCAACGCGAGGCAAAGCGAGAAAGGAGGGACATGCGTGCTAGGCAAGGCGAAGCGAGGAAGGCGAGGCGAGAAGAGCAAGCGGTCTTAGACGTAGGGTATGGATGAATCTTGGTTTTTAAGGGTTAGTTTTAAGAAAATTCTGTGAAAAAATGGAAGTGTAAGCAAGTCAATTTTTTAAGGCCAGCAGGTTGATAAATAAACGTTCATCTATCTAGTGGTGTTAAAAGACATACGAGATAATAAGATTAGATTTTCAGAAAGCTCATAAGTATTTTGTTATTGCCCCGAAAAATAGAAACATGTGACAACACAATAAACAATACTGAAAACACACTGCAAATGTAATAATTGAAAAAATATGTAGGCCAAAAAGGCTAAGAAACCAGTATTTTGTGCCATATCCCTTGAAGTTGAACACTGCAGCACATCTCTTTGGCATTGATGCGATGAGTTTTTCGAGGTAGGTGTTAGGTATTGCTGACCACTCTTTTTGCGAAGCAGCAAATAACACACATTTTTTGGAGTAAGTTTCGGTTCGATTACGTCGCTCTAATTCCTCCCAAAGATGTTCGGTCAGATTTAAGTCCCAACTTGCCAAAATAAAACACTGCATTTTCTGAATTTGAAAAATTGCTTCAGGGGCACATTAGTGTGTTTAGAGTCATTGTCTTGCTGGAATATCCATCTACGAGGCATTTTCTTCTTTCCGAATTGAACCATATGGTTATCCAAGATATCCCGATAATAACATATATTATTATAAGATGAATATGGTTACAATAGTTAATAGGTAGTCGCGGATAATTGTCCACGTGGAATAACCCCGTACCGGAGGTGTAACAACCGTGCTGAAAGCTGAGTGGCACCGGGGTGAACGGGAACTCTGAGATACCGGGTTGACCTCAGAATACGCAGCCTTATCCTTGCATGCGGGGCTCTACAAAAACGGACGAACCCTTTCCCTAACTGCTCGTGGGATCAAAAATAACACACGAAACCACCAAATGCATATGCATAAGAGCTTGCATATCAATTTGTCCGTTGCGCGATTATACTTCTCACGCCGTCAAGGCGGACGCGGACTCCTGTATTTCCAATGTCTTTATAATCGAATTGTTCTAAGTACAGCTCACATTGTTGCAAATGGCAGAGATCCTCTCCTAAAAATGGTCAGGAAACACGAGATGATTAGCAAGGGAGCGTTCCTTTACAAAGCCGCGGAGCAGGTGGCCGAGACCCCTGTCCTGAGTTTTGACATCAGGAGTGAGGATAGTGCATTACTCCATCTCGACCACAAAATGCACGGAAACTTTTACAGAAATGTAGAAAATCAGTCGTTGTCGAAGGAGCAAACTTTGTCTTTTCTCATATCATCAGGACTTAATACAGGTACAGAAGGTTTCATTTTTGCATGCCAGGACAATATCATTTCCATCTTAGTATACGGTGCCCGCATTTTATGTCAAAAAATTCCCAGCAATGGGTGCAGGGTGTGTCATGCACACGCTGTGTACCTAGAACACATACCGTCGGCTGGGAGAAGGACTGTGCCGACTCCGCTGAGCGCTGAAAACTGTGCCGATTCGGCCGGGTGCTGAAAACCGTGCCGATTCGCGCGAGCCGAGAAAACTGTGCCGATTCGGATAAGTTTTAAAGAATGTGCCGTTTCAAGAAGGATAACTCTTTGCTCCGTTTTAATTTGGCAACCCCATGTTCTACACAGTGGCGGCGTTGCATGGGTTGGCA
>CAKNXH010055076.1:37882-71986 GCA_932178445.1 Andricus quercusramuli | reverse complement strand
AATCTTTAAATTTTAAATTCTAAAATTTTAAATTTAAATTTATTATATTGACCCAGTAATTTGAATCCGCGGGTTCACTCGTTGGATGAAGGGTTTTCCAGGTTTAACGTCCCCACGATGAGGTTTCCAACGCGCGCTAGTTAGGAAACTATTTTGAATAGTTTTACACTTCCGACCCGAAAAATACTTTTCAATCAAATGTTTATATTATGAGAAAGTTTTATTACGAGAGGCAAACTGTAAGGGTTGACGTGATGAACCAGCGTGTCCAACTCGACGGGCGTCCGTTAAGGAATCTTCGCGAGAGAAGATTCCCTTCAAGAGGCTACTTGCTCGGTTCAAGTATCTCCGCAAACTGCCATGATGATTTTTGATGGGTGCTTCTTGTAGGCGACCTGTCGGTGGACATAGGTGGGAAATTTTGTTTAGGTAATGAATTTGTTAGTCGCCAGGCACGGTATGTTTTGCCGTGCATGGTTGGTCTTTGAGCGCTTAGCCAAAAATGCAATTGTCAGCAGCATGAAATAGAGTGCAGGTGGGTATTTCCGCTAAGGTATTGAAAACTTCTTACAGTTTGCAGATTTCTCCTTCTTCTTAATTTTTAATTTTAATTTTTAATTGTTCTGGTTCAGGTTTACAGGAGTATTTTCTGCGGGTCATGCTTTTCAATTTACTTTTGTAAATGTTTATTACGCGTGACCCTTGTATTAGGTGAGGAAGATGAATAGGGTTGTTGTCAACATTAGGAGAGTGGAGAATGGTTGGAGAATATGTAAACCGACAGGTCAACGCACCGGTGTGGTGGCTAGCGAGGAACACCCATCCGATCACCCGCCTATGTGTGTACGTTAATCTCCCGTGTTCTCGGTGGAGTATGTGTGGGAAGGCCATTCGGTTGAATCGTACTAGGTCGCGGTTCCTACGTGTGTTAGCGTGTGAGTTCTTACATTTGCGGTTTCCTTTTTCTTCTTTCGCACTTATCTAAATCTAAATGTGAGTCTGTGGTACATTTTAAATTTTCTGTTGCGATTCCTTAGTTATTGTATTTTCCTATTTCAAATAATTTTTTCTACCTGTTTGCTTAAGCAATCAAAATTCTTTTACAATATTTCTTCATTAAATTTTGCTATCTTTCCCGATCACCAACTTTTCTTATCGGCCGACGCTGCGCTTTTACGCCACGTGCCGGTCTCTCGTTACAGGCCTCATCCGTTGTCTGTGCATTCCATTCTCACAATAAATGTATAAAAATTAATATGCGCAGATTTGAAGGGGGTATGTAACATTGAAAGATTTCAAATATTTCGCAAAGATTTCGGATAGATTAAAAGTATTTCATAAAATTCTCAGATAGATTTAGAAGAGTGTACAAAGATTTAAATGATTTCCCAAACATTTGACAAAAATGTCAATAATTTTACCAATATTATCAGATATTTCAAATATTTTGCAAAGATTTCCAAAGATTTCAGAAAGATTTTACGAACATTTTCATTATTTCCCAAAGATTTCAATGATTTTCTAAGGAGTTCAAAGATTTAAAATATTTCGCAAAGATTTCGGATAGATTAAAAATATTCCATTAAATTTTCAGATAGATTTAAAAGTGTGCACAAATATTTAAATAATTTCCCGAACATTTGACAAAAATGTCAATAAATTTACTAATATTATCAGAAATTTAAATATTTCGCAAAGATCTCCAAAGATTTCAGAAAGATTTTACGAACATTTTCATTATTTCCCAAAGATTTCAATGATTTTCTAAGGAGTTGAAAGATTTCAAATATTTCGCAAAGATTTCGGATAGATTAAAAGTATTTTACACAAAATTCAGATAGATTTTAAAGAGTGCACAAAGATTTAAATGATTTCCCAAACATTTGACAAAAATGTAAATAAATTTACTAATATTATCAGAAATTTAAATATTTCGCAAAGATTTCCAAAGATTTCAGAAAGATTTTACGAACATTTTCATTATTTCCCAAAGATTTCAATGATTTTCTGAAGAGTTGAAAGATTTGAAATATTTCGCAAAAATTTCGGGTAGATTAAAAGTATTTCATAAAATTTTCAGATAGATTTAAAAGAGTGCATAAAGATTTGAATGATCTCCCAAAAAATTGACAAAAATGTCAATAAATTTACTAATATTATCAGAAATTAAAATATTTCGCAAAGATTTCCAAAGATTTCCGAAAGATTTTACGAACATTTTCATTATTTCCCAAAGATTTCTATGATTTTCTAAGGAGTTGAAAGATCTCAAATATTTCGCAAAGATTTCGGATAGATTAAAAATATTTCATAAAATTTTCGGATAGAATTCAAAGAGTGCACAAAGAATAAATGATTTCCCAAACAATTGACAAAAATGTCAATAATTTTACCAATATTATCAGATATTTCAAATATTTCGCAAAGATTCCAATGATTTTTTGAGGATTTCAAAGATTTCAAATATTTCGCAAAGATTTCAAATATTTCGCAAAGATTTCAGATATATATCTAAAAGATTTCAATTATTTCACAAAATTTTCAGGTAGATTTCAAAGAGTGCACAAAGATTTCAATGATTTCCCAAGGATTTCACAAAAATTTCATCTTTAAATTGTCATTTAGATTGTTAGTAAATATATAATTACTTACCTTTCCGAAAATAATGCCATGGGGACCTTTTAGGATTTTCTCGTAGAGAATGTCTTCCTTTAAATATTTTTTACTGCAAACGAAATGGCGAGCTTTCACGATGAAATTTTTCCGAATTAAAGCTTTTTGTCATAAAGCTATAATAGCTGGGTCTTTTGGAACGACGCAAAAATGATGTTTTTCATATTCGAGATCTTCGGGCTCTCGGATTGCAGTTTTGTAACCGGATTTGCAACCCGGAGCGATACACATCGGCATAATTAATGCGATAAACAAACATAAAACCACTAATAAAAGCTTCACCGCAACATTTTTACACTAATTGCATAAAAAACCGTTTTATTGTTACATTTTTAAAAGTTTTTAACGGCCGTTTTCAACGTTTCAACACATGGGCCTTTTTCAACTCTCGGAGACAGGAGGCTTATGTTAATTAAATCATCCGAGACATTTCATTTTTTGGTTATTTTCCAAGAGAAGAAACACATATAATGTATATATTATATTTAAATAGTGTCATTTAAAACACTTAAAATTGAAACCTCAAAATTTCCGTTTTAGAGGTTAGTCGATGTTTGTCCTTTCAAATCAAAACACCTTGTGTTCGTTTATTCATTCAAAAATGTATTAAAATCACTATATTGGAGCCTCGAAATTTTGAATTTTCAATTTTAAATGTTTTAAAAGACACTATTTAAATTATGTTATTTATAAATTTTAATCTTCAATAATACAAAAAGAAACTAATTTAGTTTATTTTTTAGCGTTAGAAATTGAAAAAAATAGTGGCTGTCATTGAAGGTCTGCTAGAGGCGACTTCAAGCGCATCTACTCAGATCTATTCAGATGAGCTTAAAGTCGCCTTTAGCAGAGTTCAATGACAGACACTATTTTTTAATTTCTAACGCTAAAAAATAAAATTACTTCAATTACTGCATCACCTCCTAAAGCAAATTTTAAAGTACAATTGTAATTGCAAAAATTTAGATATTTATTTTGTTTCTTTTACTCATTATAATTCGAGATTACTTTAAGATTACTCTAGGGTTACTTTATGGTTACGCTGTAGCGTAACGCTAGCGTTCAGTCTTTCCACCAGGGTGCCCATTTAAAAACTAAATATTTTTGTGGCTACGGATACATGTCCGTGTAGACGGACGAATGAAGCCAAGTCAATTTGTCGGGCTAAAGCAGATTGCCAGTAGCTGGATGAATATGTCCAAGAAAATGTGCTTGGCACATAAATCTCTATATTTTTATTGTGTGTTATCATCTTTAAAATTGTCCTTTCTAGGAATTCGTCTATCTCATTTTAAATTCTATTCGCATCTTTGGTTTCTCCAAAATTCTGTATTTTAATCCGCGTCTACTTCGTATTTTTAGTACTCTTTCTCCTCCACCCTGGACGTAGGTTCATTTTTTATACTAATCTCAAATGATCTGTTCGTCCTTCAGAACCCCGCATAACTCGTGTGTCCCTTATTCCAACTCTTCCCTTTGTATCTTCTAGTAGAATGGTTCTTTCCCTAGTATTGCAAGTACCTGTAAGATTTAATGAGTTCCAGAAGGCATCTTTTACTTTAACTAGAACTTATTGTTTTACATGCAATTATTTTATTTGAAAATGAAGTTCAATAAAATACCATGAAATTAATTTGTACTTTAATCAATTTCATTTGTACTTGGCTTCACATGGGTACCATCTCACGTTTCAGATTAAATAATGTTGCAAATCTAAACATATGCATTAGACGTGTGCATTTTGTCTAATAAAATATGGTATTTTCGATTCGACGTGCGTTCATTTTCGGATCGGTTTTGTTCGATTTGATCGACACACCGATCGAATGTCGAAAAACCAACATTCTATCCGTGTCACGGTCGGATCGGCTTTTTCGATTCGATTGGCGCGTCGATCGAATATCGAAAACCGATCTTCGACGCGCGCTGTCGCCGGATAGGTCTTTTCGGTAGGGATCGTTTTCACCATAGCATTGTTTCTCCAAAGCAGAATTTAGGCACCAAGATCGCCTCTATGCCCTTGACGGCTATGCATGCCCTTGCCGTTTTTTCGCGTAGCCCCTTGTACATGGAGCCACATTCTGGCTGAACCACAGACATGCGTCTGGCTAGAACCGCCTAAGCGCCTTCGCTGTGGTGCAAATTAATCTGCGTAATGGAGATCCCCGTCTCAGCCATTGAGAGGCTAGTTCGGGGTACCTCCGGACGCTTCTGGGACCCCTGCGGATCACAGTTGGGTCACCCGGAAGGTAACCCTGCTCGCCCCTAGATAGGGTCGATAATATAGAGCCGAAAGGGCTCTGATTGAGGATTCGGGAAGACCAACGACTAGAATCCAGCCTCTCCCCTCCGGCCTGGATCCCTGCCTGTCGCAAAACACCTTCCACGAATCAATTCGTAGAGACGGGTTCTGAAAGATCAGGCGCCCAAGAACGGTCGCCGGATTCTCGGGGTTGCCGGGAATCAGTACGGTCTCCCTGCGGTACCTTTGCAGAGCCTCCGTCCCCTTGAATTATATATTCAGATCTTTTTTAAGCCTGAACGTTGTGGTTTTCTCCACAATCCTGTCTCGCGACCAGATGTCCGCGGCCTCCACAACGATGGCCCCCGACCTAATGAAGATGTCGTTGAATCTGGGGGCGCGTCCCTCGCGAGATAACGCGTCAATCCCTTTTAAGATTTCATGCCTCAACCTGTCCAAATCCTCGAGAGTTAGACAGTTATCAGAATAACCCGACGCAACGACAACTCTCACCAGGGCGTAATTGGCCATCTGCGCAAAAGTAAGGCCCTGTGTTACCAGAGCCTTCTGCCTTTTCAACTCCCGGTTTGGGGGAATTTCTCCGGAGCCCTTCTCCCTCTTGCCTATGGAATAAGCCTGAGGAGTTGCTCAGAGTAAAGTTTCCGCAGCCACTGCCCCCTGTGAGGAGCTTTGGCTGCTGTTTGCGAGCCGCGCATTGCGGGCTCTCCTTTGTGCTCCGCTACGGTGTCTCTTCCCCTCGGAGAGTTCGAATAGATGTACTTCCACGGTTTCGACTTAAAAAAAAAATATTCTAAAATTTGGAATGTTAATTTTTGTTTATTTCCAATAAAAATCAATACAAAAATTTACTTTAGAGTTTCCCGGAAATCGTGAAATCTTAAGACAATGTTTTCATTGTTACTACAAAAATCATCGTTTGTTGAAATTAGCAAAATTTATTGAAACACAAATCGGTCGAAATGCTAATTATAACTGAGTAAGTTTGTTATTATTTGTTTTATAAAAAAACATGGAAGACCTGAAAGTCATGGAATTAAAAAAAAAGTCGCGGAAAAACTGGAAAAATGATGGAATTCCGAAAAAAAGTACGGGATTTTCTTTTTTATTCAAAGGTCAACTTCGAAGACTGTTAATCAAAGTCCTAATAATTATTTTATTACATCACGGCGAAAAATGATGGAAAATTAAAAATTTGTATTGAAAATTAGTTTAACTACAGTTTAAAAATTTGTTCTTGTTTGAAAATTCATCTATTTGGTTAAAAATTCATTTTTGTTGTTGAAAATTTAACTATATATTTGTTCAAATCCGTTGTTTTTTGGTGGAAACATAATCTTCTATGTTAAAAGTTCATTTTTTCTTTAAATTGAAAATTTGAGTATTTTTTGAAAATTCGTTGTTTTTTCATAAAGATTGTAACTATTTTATTTTTTCTTCAAATTGATTTTTTTTTACTTATACAACTATTTGGTTGAAAATTTAGATATATTTTTTCAAATTTATTGTTTCTTGGTAGAAAATTAATTTTCATGGTTCAATATTCATTTTTGGATTTAAAATTTAACTATTTTTTGAACACCGTTGTTTTTGTTTGAAAATGTAACTATTCTATTTGCTTTTTTATATGTTTGAATTAAAATCTATATAATTGATTTATTTATTTTTTATTGATTATTTTGATTAATTCAAATTTTTTCTTGTCAATTCGTTGTTTTTTGGTAGAAAATTAATTTTCATGGCTAGAAATTCATCTTTTTGATTAAAAATTTAACTATTTTGTGAAAATTCGTTGTTTTTGGTTGGAAATATATAAATATTCTATTTACATTTTTATTTGTTGAGAAATTATTTTCTTAGTTGAAAATTCATTTTTAAAATTTTAATTTTAACTATTTCTTCAAAATTCGTTCTTTTTTAAAAATATTTTATAAATATTCGGAAATCCTTTCAAGTTTCAAAATACTTTTGATCACTTCAATACTTCAAAAATTTTTAAATATCATTTGAACAGGCCCGAATTTTTCTTAAAATTTTGAAAAATCTTTCAAAATTGAAAAAAATTCCTCAAGATGTTCTGAATTTTTCTCCGAATTTGTAGAAATCTTTTCAAATTTTTAAAGGATTCCTAATAATATTATTTCATTCTCTTGAAACCTTTCTAAGATTTTTAACATATTTTAATTTAAGATTATCAACGGCGATACCACGCTGAAAACACCAGTTCTCGTAAGATCACTGAAGTTAAGCAGTGTTGGGCGGGGTTAGTACTTGAATGGGTGACCGTTCGGGAATCGTGCGTGCTGTTGGCCCGTCGTGGGTGTGGTGAGCCCACACTAGTAGTACTAGTAATAAATAATCCACCTAGAAACACTACCAGAATCGGGTAGTGTCACGCCTAGCCCGAAAGGGAATTGGCTTAATGGTATAATGGTATGAAGAGGATGAACAAATTTTATTAAATTTTCTAAGAAAATGTACAATGATTTTTTCTTTTTAAATTAATTTGAAGAGAATATTTAAAAAGATTTGGAAAGATTTCAAGATAATACAAACATTACAAGGCATTTCAAAAACTTTTAAAAAATTGCCAACAAAAATCTGGAAGATTTTAAAGCAATTTTTATAATTCTGCAAAATTAAAAAACAAAAAATCCGGAAAAATTCGAATTCATTTGAAACATAGTTCTTCTTTATTCATAATGTGTCCCCTAAGGGTTTACATGACTTCCATTTCTTACAATACTTCCTTCTACATGTTTTATAAAATCTTATCCTTACTATTTACAGTTATTTACACCTATTTACAGAGAATCTTATATCTAAAGCCTTAATTCTATTTTTTACGATAGCGCAATTTGTGACATGTTAGCGAGCGATCGAAAGCGAGAGTGCAAGCGAGAGAGAGGGAGAGAGAGAGAGAGCGGTAACGCAAACGCATCTTAATTTACTTATGCTATTACATATCCATTACTTACAACTCTTTACGCTTCTAATTTAACCTTTGTTGTGCACTGGGGGTAGGATATACCCCAACGTATTTTCAAACGTGTTTTTCTAATCCGTACAATGCGAATTGGGACCTGTGCTGCCACTTACATGTATTCTAGGAATAGCATTTCAAGATACTATACATAGTTTAGCCCGCCCGGCATTTGTCTGCTCTTGGCAGTAGTGAGAAGTTGACGTTCGGAAATTCTGGGGTGTGAAATACCCCATGTGCACAGTAGGTATAATTTCATAAATAATTTCAACTTTTATTTTGTTTTTTTTTTTGGCTTATTAGTGCGTGAATAGTGTGAATGATAGTGGAAGAGAGTTTTTTTTTCTTTTTCTTTTATGAATACATATGTTTGTAATGTCTGTAGATGACTCATAATGTGAGAAACCGCCCCATTCTAGAGCAGCTACAGGTGTTGGACGAAGAATCCAACGGCTTCGATGATGTTGTAGATTGATATTTTTTCTTAAAATCTTGCAACTTCGTTTATATTTGTATAACTTTACATTATTTTGTGTGATAGTAGCTCAGAAAGCTGCCAATAAAATGATTATTTTCAAAATAGACCAATATTTCTTATAATAATCAATACTTTCATTTTTTTCAAAATCATAAAAGTGTGGTACCTCAAGAAAATAATCCTGCAAAATTGATTCAAAAATATTGAAAATTGAAATTTTTATGCATTATTTAGTGGAAAAGTACATTTTACGTTACAATATGATAATACCATCTATTAGAGCTAATCTTGGAAGCTTTAAGTAATAGCCAGCAATTTTGATTGAGTCAAAATAACGAATTGTATGCCTGTAATAAACTTTTGAAGTAACTGGGGTATGACATACCTCCTGTGCATAATACGTAATTTCAAAGAGGTGTGCCCAACAAAGGTTAAGCGACTTCCGTTTTCTTTTTCTTTCACTTCTCTTGTAGCTCCATTCTGCCATTTTTTTTAATCCATTCTTCCATTCGTTTTCATTTGCTCCCCTACCACTCTCTAACTCCTTCATCCACTCTTCCCCCAAACCATCCTCTCCTAGAATCTTTACCACATTCTCTTGCCAGCTTCCTTTATCTTCCATTCCTCTCCTACATCCTTCCCATGCATGCTCCCATGTTTCCTCTTCCCATTCACAGATTCTGCACTTCCTGTTATCATTCTTTTCTCAATACATGCTTGCCCTTACCTCGTTTCCCAATCTAAATCTTGCTATTCTGGTCCATCGTTTTCCTCCCCATTCCTTTTCTAAATATGTTTGGTACTCCTTCCTTTTTCATCATCTTATACCATATATTATATTTTGATTCCTCAATCATGCCCCATCTTTCTATTAATTGTCTTTCTCTCTCCCCTTTTTCCACTTCTTCATAGTTGACTTCAGTCCCGTCTTCTATATCTCCAGCCTTAAAGCTGTCCCTCCTTTCTTCCTCCCATCTTGTTAATTCCATAGCCCTCCCTCTCCTTTCTTCTACCTCCATCAAACACTTTCTCGCTAACTCCCCTCCCTTTCCCTCCCTCAGCTTCGTCTCAAAATTCCATGCCCTCTTTCCCGCTATAGTACTCAATTTCTCCTTTTGCGCTTCTTCTCTCACCATATATCCCGGCGTCCTCCAGTCTACCCCTAGCATCCATCTTATATACCTTTCTTCTAAGCTTTCAATCTCTTTCCTTTCTTTCCATCCCCATACCTCTGCTCCATAACCTAATCCCGGCCACACCAGCGTATCAAATAACCACATTCTCCTTTTCCAATTTTTTTAAAACCTTTCTCCTATTCCCATATCTGCTTCATTACCCCTGCTGTTTTTTATCCTTTCTCTTATATGAGCTCTATGGTCTCCATTTGCTTGCAAGGTATATCCCAAATACTTAAACTCTTTTACTTCTTCTAATTTTTTTCCTTTCCATCTTCCCGTCCATTCTTTCCTCCTTCCCCCTCCTTTTCTAAACCTGATTATCTTTATCTTCTCTCCATTTAAATTCAACTTTTTTCCATCCAAGTTTTTCTCTAATCCTGTAATTAATTCCGACTTCCCTTCTTCATCCTCTGCCATCAACACTATTTCGTCTCCGTATGCCAGTGTATGTATCTTTTCGTTCCCTAACCTGACTCCACCCCACCCTTTTCTCTTCATTTGTTCTTTCAAGTCTGATATCAATATATTAAATAAAAGTGGGCTCAGAGGGCATCCTTGCCTTACCCGTCTCACCAACCAGAAACTATCTCCTACTTGCTCTCCTATCTTTACCTTGCTTTTTGTCTCTCTGAAAATTTCCGATACTCTCTTTATTAATCCTTCTCGTATCCCCTTTTTCACCATAACTTTTTCTATTTCGTCTCGGTCTAATGAGTCAAACGCCGCCTTCAAGTGCACGAACACTGCTATCATTTCCCCGTTCTCCCTTTTAATCCTCTTACTTACTGAGTAGTTCAGAACATATATATATTGTCCATTACCCACATCCCTTTTCTAAAGCCTGTCTGATTCGGTGGCTCCATCTTTTTCTCCACAACTTCTTTCTTTAATCTCTCTGATAAAACAGTCACATATACTTTATACAGTGTTGGCATTAGTGTCACTCCTCTATAATCTTTCACCTCCTCCCCTCTGCCTTTCTTCACTATTGGTATTACTACTCCTTCTTTCCATAACCCATATTTCCATACTTCATTTGGAATCTTATCTATACCAGGTGCCTTTCCATCTTTCATCATCCCTAATACCTTGACTATTTCCTCTCTTGCAATGTCTTCCGTCCTAGCTTTCTCCGCTTCTTCTTCAAACCTTTTATTTTCCTCCTCTTTTTTTTTGATCACACAACTCAGTATACTCCTTCTTTTTTCTCCTATATTCTTCTCCACTACTTGTCCATTTTCTCCATTCTCTTAATACCCTTCTCATTTCCTTCTTTTTCTGTCTACAATCCTCATCCCATCCACTTCTATCTCCTCCTTCACTAACTTCTTTTTTGCTCGTGCACTCTAATACTCTTTTTATTTCTCCTACCATTATTTCCATTTCCTCGTTTACATTTCCTTCCCCTATTTTGATATTGCTGACTTTTTCTTTAAACTGTTCTTTACCTTCCATTGACCAATCCCCTCTTCCTGCTCTTTTTACTTTTGCTTCCTTTTTAGCCTTATTGTTATTACTCATTTCTCCCTCTGCTATCACTATTATGGGAAAGTGATCCGAATCTATATAGTTCCCCACCTCTAGTTTCTTAACCTTCTCTCGTACTTCGTCGCCACTACCACATAATCAATTACCGTTCCCCTCTTTCCCCCTGAACGTGTAAATTCCCCTCGCTCATCCCCCTCTATACTTCCGTTTAGGATGAACCATCCCATCTCGCCTAGGCTCTTCAACAACTTCTTTCCCTCCCCATTCAATATCTTGTCTTTGGATTTTCTTCTTCGCTCTCCATCCCATTCCCTTCCTCCTCTACCTCCTGTTCTCGCATTAAAATCACCTCCTAGTATAAACCAAATCTCCTGCTTATTTTCTTCCATCAGTTCTCTCATCTCCTCTGATTTCTCTTGCATATCACCGTTCACATAAACCCCCACTATCTTCCACCTCTCTCCTCCCATATTTATCTCTTCTACTATTAATCCTTCTTTATGTTCTTTCAACTCTTTTTTATCATTCTCTGTTATGCATTCGTTCCTTACTCCCATCACCATTCCTCCCATTGCTCTGCCCTTTTTATTCTTCCTCCTTGCATTTTGAACCTGCCATTTATAACCTCTTGGTAATCTTGCCCGTTACTCTTTCCCATCCCTTTACATCTAGCCAGTGGCGTAACTACGTTTGAAAAGTATGTGTTCGGAGAAGGTGTGGGGGCCCTTTACAGGTGACTGCATGAAAAAATTGGCAATTGTTTCTGCATTGGTGGGGGCCCTGGGGCCATGGCTTTGGGGGCCCCCTAGCTTGCGGGGCCCGTGTTCCCGGAACACATGAAACACTGTTAGTTACGCCACTGCATCTAGTCACGTCTCCATCATTACTACTACATCCCATTGTATCAAATTTCTTATAAACTCCCTATTAAAAGAAAATATAGATTTTTGAAAATTATTTATTTATTATTTATATATATTATTATTTATTTGAACCTTTTGAAGAATTTTGAAAGGTTTCAAGAAAATAACATTTTTTTATTAACATTCCTTAACAACATTGGTAGTCAATTGTGGATTTGTTTTGAAAGCGCTCGAGATATCTTCGAGACTTGTCACCTCTACTACACAGAACCGACAAAGAGTTTTCGAGAAATGTAATTCCCCAAACAAATGGAATAAAAGTAGAACAGCAACTCTTTGAAAAAGGCTTTCTTGAAAGTTATATATGTCATATAATTTTCATAGGATTTTGGAGAAAATTCAAAAAGATTTTTGAAGATTTAAAATCCGTAAACAAAAATTTAGAAAATTTTGAAGTAATTTTAATTTATTTTGCAGGATTTACAAAATATTAGGAAAAATTAGAGTCAGTCTTAAAAATTAAAAAAAAATGCCTTAATACCTTCAGAGAAATCTTAAGAAAATTTTCATATTCTTTCAGAATTCTTAAGAAGCTTCTAAATTTTTCTTCAAAATACTAAAAAATGTAGTTTGGTTTAAAAGTGATTGAAATTACGCAAATTTTAAATTATTCTAGCATCTTTTTAAAACTTTAAAACCTTTGAAATATTTGGTGAAATAATTGAGTTTTCCTACAAAATTTTTTTATTGTCTCAAAATCTTTTGAATTCTGTTCTAAATAAATCATTCTAAAATATACATCATTTGAAACTTTTTGAAAAATCTTATTATCGGTACGGTTAACTATTTTTTTATGGGTTTCGACAGTTTACAAATTTCGTCAATTAAGATATTGTAAGTTTTTGTCAATTATTTCATTTTCTTATCTCTTTAAAAGCGTGAAGAAGTTTTACAAATTGTATACTGCGGGAGCGAAATGTTAATAACATCATTACTTCCGAATATTGAAATAGAAAATAAATATGATATTGAGAAATCATATGAAATTAAAATGTTCTCTTTTATCATGAAATAAATCACTTATTTAGAAACTTTGACTTACACAACTGATGGTGCAGTAAATTCGTAATATTTATTAATGGACTTAATTAACAGCCAGTTATAACTTAAACAGGCTTTTTTAAGTGACTGACAAAATTCTTAGAAACTGAAAAACAATTTAGCTGCAAGAATAAAAACCGAACACATGGACAAGCACAAAAATTGGATTGATTTTGAAAAGAAAGACCGCTTTAAAAAGTCAGGCTTTAAAAACTTAGGAAATAAAAATTAATTGTTCTTTGTTAGGAGATTTACAAACATGTTCTCTTCTTCTTTTTATACCTGGCTTTTTTCACGAAATAATTAATATCAGTATATTTTTGAACAAATTAAAAAAATATAAATTCAAAATTAACTATTTCTCCTTTCGCGAAACTTCTCGAAGAAATTCCAAGCACAGGGAGATAGATCGGGAAGGTAAAACACTTTTGAACCTATTAGGAGAGGAGGGGTTGTTTTATCGGCAACGGGAATATAAGGGGAGATGAAGAAGGGGAAATGACTTTTATAGGTAAAGGGGAGACAGTGATAGATTACATTCTAGCAGAAGAAAGAATAATGAAGAGAATGGATAAAATGGAAGTAGGTAATGAAATAGGCTCAGAACACTTCCCGCTAATAGCGACATTGAAAAGTTCAGGATGGAAGCGGCATAGCGAAAAAAGGGAAAGAACTGGCGAAAGGAAAGTAAAAATGGGTAGGTGGGTGGAGGATAAATTGAGAAAATGTAAAGAAAGAATGGAGAACGAGGAGATTAGAGGAGTGGAAGGGGAAGACGTCGACGCGCGCCTTGAAAAGTTAAAAGAACTAACAGAGAGGATAAAAGAAGAGGTAAGGCCAAGAGAAGAGGAGGGAATGAAGAGGGGTTGGTGGGACGCAGAAAGTAAGGAGATTAAGGATAGAATGAAGGAAAATGTAAAAAAGTGGAGAAAAGGAGAGTTAGGGAAACAGGAATATAATAGGAGAAAGAGAGAACATGAAAGATTTTTAAGTGACAAAAGGCAGTTAGAGAAAAGTAGGTATATGGAAGAGGTGGAAAAATCAATCAGGGAAGGGAGGGAATGGGAGGTGATCAATAGGGAACGAGGAGGACGGAAGGGCATCAATGAGGAAATCGAGATGGATGAGTGGACCCCGTACTTTAAGCGACTATTGGGAGGAGTGAAAAATAAGGTATTAGGTGAAAAAAGGAAGGTAATAGAAGGGGAAGATGATAGCAATAAGCGGATAAGTAGGGAGGAATTGAATAGAGTGATAGGGAGGCTGAAAAGAAACAAGGCAACAGGTGAGGACAATATTGGGAACGAGGCTTTGAGGTATGGAGGAGAAGGGGCGAGAAAGAAAATGTGGGAGGTATGTAATAAGGTATGGAAAGGAGAGGGATGGCCCAATGAATGGATGGCAGGGTTGGTGGTGCCAATAATTAAGAAATGAGAGGGAAAGAAGTAGGAGGAGTATAGGGGAATCACACTTATGTCGGTCGGCTACAAAATATATACGGAGATTTTCAGAAAGAGATTAGAAAGGGAGGTGGAAGAGAAAGGGATTATTCGACACAATCAGAAGGGCTTCAGGAAAGGGATGGGAACAGTAGACAACATCTACGTACTGAATTATCTAGTGAATAGGAACTTAGGGAGGAAGAAAGGGAAGTTAGTGGCCTTATTTGTAGACTTTGAAGCGGCATTTGACTCGGTAAACAGAAATGTGCTATGGCAGGTTATGAAAGAGAAGGGGGTGGATGAAGGGTTGGTCGAGAGGATAAAGGAGATATTCGAAAAGATTAAGATAAGGATGAGGATTGGAAAACAAAAAGGGAAGATTTTTTGGAGTGGAAGGGGGCTCAGGCAAGGGTGTCCATTGAGCCCACTACTATGCAGCCTCTTGTTGGCAGATCTAGAGGAGAAACTGGAGAAGAAAGGAAAAAGGGGGACGGTTTTGGGAAATAGCAAGGTATATTCCTTAGTGTATGCAGACGATATAATCTTATTAGCGGCTGACGAGAGAGGGATGAGTCTCATAATGAGAGTGTTTGAGGAGTATGTGATAATTAAAGACTTAACGGTAAATGTAAAGAAGACGAAGGTGGTGATTTTTAGGAAGAGAAGGACAAAGTTAGAATATGAATGGAAGATGTATGGGGAGAAAGTGGAACAGGTCGAGGAATTTAGTTAACTAGTCTTCTGGTTTGAGTAGAAAGGAGGGGTTGAACTACAGGTGAGGAGAAGGATAGAATGTGCGACTAAAGTAATGGGGCAGGTGTGGGGCATAGGGAAGAGAAGGTTTAAAGATGACTGGAAGATGAGACTGTGGATGTTTGATGCTTTGGTGTGGTCAGTGCTAAGTTACGGAGTGGAGATCTGGGGATGGAAGGAGCACAAGAGGGTGGAAAGTATGCAGGAGAGATTCTTGAGATTGGTAATGGGAGTGAGCTGGAGCTGTCCAGGATATATGTTGAGGGAGGAATTAAATAGAAGTAAAATGGTTATTAGACAAATGAAAAGAGCATGGAACTTCGAGGAGAAACTAAAGAGCGGGGAAGGAAGCAGGATAGCACAAGCGTGTCTACGGGAAGTGTTAAACAAAAAGACTAGGGTTAACACAGAAGGATCAAGGTGGGAGGAAGAGAAACAATAAAGGAGGCAAGAATGCAATATAAGAGCAGATGTCAGTGTATGGCAAGAGTTAGAGAATGAACTGATCATTAAGGAGGGGGAGAAAAGATCGAAAAAGTTCGTGGAATCTAAGTATAACAGGTGGTATAAGGTAGTGAGGGCTGAAGTAGAACCAGATAATTTAAGAAGGGTTAATAAGGAGAGTAAATGAAACCACGCGATACGATTTAGGAAGGGATAAGGAATGAGAGAGTGTAGGTACTGGATGGATGAAGAGGAAAGAAGATGTAGAGTCTGCCATTACGAGATAGAATCATGGGGACATGTTTTAGAGAGATGTACGGGGATGAAACAGGTGGTGAGAGTGTGGATGACAGGATAAGGTGGATCTTGGATGGAAGTGGACAAGGGGCAAGCTGGATGATGAGACTATAAGAAATGAGAGAAAATAAGGGGTATACAGTAGGTAAATGCCAATCGCGCACTCCTATACAAGGACAGTAAATTAAATAAAACTTTAAAATCATGGTAAAGGAAAAGGTAAGAGGAAACGGAAGCCCAGGAAACTCAATAGTCAGCAGATCTCGAGAGTAATTTTGTTAAGACAAAGCGATAGCATATAAGTTAATATCAGTAAAATATTATTGTTTAGGTAGTAAGTATTATTAAGGTAGAATAAGTGGTTTTATAACGTACTGTAAAGGGAGCGGAGGCCCTCAAACCTGTAAAAGGGAGAGAATAAATACATACATACTATTTTTCCTTTCTCTGATTATTAATTAAATTCTTTGAGCAAAATAAAATTATTTTTTTCCATTGTATAATCATTGAAAATATAATACGTCTACTTGCTGGGTATGCAACTTTTTATTTTCAAAAATTGTCTATCATCATAATAACATTTGGCTCTTAATTTTGCACTTTTAATAACAGGCAACGGTAATATAATGAATAAAACTAATGGACTCTGGTGGTAAACAATTGTGCACTTTTCAGTTTGTGCTAATGGTAAATCCTTAAGCTAGCGTGCACCTTTAAAGTAACTCATAGGTGCATTCGCCAAGAGGGCGCAGTTATCAGCGCATGTTTTTCACATTTTCTGATATTCTCTTACGGTGGACTCTCATGGCAGATGGAAGCAGAAACTCATGAGAGTGAAATAGGGGGATATATCTATTTGTCTCTTTCACTCTCATGAGTTTCTGCTTTCATCCGCTGCTTTCATCTGCCATGGGAGTCTACCATTATTCCATTAGATCGGCAATCTCCCACCTCATCTCTGTCCAAAGCATGATTTTGTCTGAAATCTGCTATTTTCAGACATCAATGACTTGGGCGCGTGTTTTTAATTGAGAAGAGAGGCACGCGTGCATCAGGAAGGGACGAATGTCGGTAATATCCACGGGTTTCATGAAGTTAAACAGTAGATGGAGCAGCAGAGGAGTGAAATGAAAAAATTCAAAATCTTAATACGAAAGCTGAAAGCATATCCTGCATATTGATTATAAAAAACTTAATTGCTATCACAAATTGCACGAATTGAATAAAATAATAATAAATTTCATGTCATTCTTTTCACGGTAAATAATAAACAGGAAAATGGTATCATGTTTCCAAGAGAATGTACATATTTGTATGGAACTTTAGGTTACACAGTGGTAGATAATTATTTTTGATTATTAATAAAAGATTAAGAGACAAAAATAATATGAAAATTGTGAATTTTTAGTTTATGCTAGTCGTTTTTCACCAAAAACTTGAATTTGTAAGAACAAGTTATTATATCTTGGAAAAAACTTGCAAATTTAAATATTTAAAGGTTATATTAGGGTCTTTTTAAGTGAAATTGGTATCCTTGAGAAAAAAGTCACTACATATATTGTATAAGAGAAAAAGTACACGTTTGAGCAATTCAAGGTTATTTTTGTGTATTTTTTAACCGAAAGTGTGTATTTTATCATAAAAAAATCATTAAATATGCAAAAACACTTTGAAGTTTAAACATTATAAGGTTATGTTACGGTTTTTTTCGTAGGAAATTGATATTTGTAAGTAAAAAATCTTTAAGTATAAAAGAAAGCTTACTTTTTGTTTTATCACAAAAAATGGGTGTTCTTAAGAGAAAATTATTACTTATGAAAGAAAAGTTACAAATTTGAAAATTTAAAGGTCATGTTAGAGGGTTTTTATAGAAAATTGGTATTTTTATTAAGAAATTATTACGTATGGAAGAAAACTTACAACTTGCTGCATTTGAAGGTTATGTTGCGGAGTTTTTCGTAGAAAATTGGTATCTTTAGGAAAAAATTATGACTTATTATGGAAGAAAACTTACAAGTTTGAACAGTTAAAGATTATGTTAGGAGTTTTCGCAGGAAATTTTATTTAAAAGAGAAAAATAATTACGTATAATAGAAAGCTTAACAAATTCAACATTTGAAGGTTAGTTTGCTGCTTCATCACCAAAAATGTAGTATTTTTAAGAAAAAATTATGACTTATGGAAGAAAACTTACAAGTTTGAACATTTGAAAGTTATGTAGAGGGTTTTCATAGTAAATTGGTATTTTTATGAAAAAATAATTACTTAAAAAAGAATACTTAGAACTTCAAACATTTGAAGGTTATGCTGTGTGTTTTTTGGTAGAAAATTGGTATTTTGATCAAAAAAACATTACGTTTAATCGAAAACTTACAATAATTGAATTTCTTACGGCTTTTTAGACTTTTCCATCACAAAATGATGCAAATAAAACATAACATAGCCTTTAAATATTCAAACTTGTGAGCTTTCTTCCATAAGACATAATTTTTCCTTAAAGATACCAATTTTCTACGAAAAACTCAGCAACATGACATTCAAATGCCTAAAGTTGAAGTTTTCCTCCACACGTAATTATTTTTTCATAAAAATACCAATTTCCTATGAAAACCCCCTATCATACCCTTTGAATGTTCCAACTTGTAATTTTTCTTCCACACGTAATTATTTTTTCTTAAAAATACAAAATTTTCGGTGATAAAACAGCAGACTAACCTTCAAATGCTGTAAGTTGTAAGTTTTCTTTCATACGTAATTATTTTTTCATAAAAATACCAGTCTCCTATAAAAACTCCCGAACATAACCTTTAAATGTTCAAATTCGTAACTTTTTTTCCAGACGTAATGATTCTTTCTTGAAAATACCAAATTTCCCTACTAAAAAAAAGCCAGGAATCTTCAGAAAAAAAGGCGGGCCTTCTGACTATTTCTGACCACTTTTGTTACGTTTCTCGACAGAAATCGTTAGGAAAAGTCAGAATTCGTGAGAAATGTTCAGAAATCGTCAGAGCTTGGGTTTTAAGGATAATCCTTTTATTAGGGGTCCAAGAATGGAATGCCATAAAACCTAATCCCTTTTATATTTCCCAGGTTATTTATTGTTCATAATAAAGTCACGACCTTGTAGAATATGTGTCAAAATATAGTCTCCAATGATAGGTCAAAATCAATACAAAATTCGTCCAATTAAAAATTTGTCGAAACGTTTCGGCTGCTATGTCAGCCCTCATCAGTCAAAATATTTATTGCTGATATTATGATGGTAAACAACATCAACAATTCATAAAATTAAAACCTCCATTAAAACAGTAAATATATTAAAATATCAAAAACTTCAAAAATATTTAAAATAAAAACAAAACTTAAATTATGAACGAAGGACAGAAACCATTAATGAGTCTTTGACGGATGACATTGTCAGACTCAAGTTATTTATATTATTTATTTATCTATATTTATTCATGCATATTCTTTTTTGACTTATAATGAATTAATAATATTTATATATTGAATGACTCTGAAGGTGAATCTGAAAATGTTGTCCGTTTTGACGTATCTCTTTCTCTTCCCTGGCGGACCGGCCGAACGCAAACATTACGCTACAGCGTAACGGTAAAGTAATGGTAAAGTAATGGTAAAGTAATTTGGCATTATAATTAATAAAAGAAATAAAATTAATATGTAAACTGTTGCAATTATAATAAAACGTTGAAATTTACGTTAAATGGTCATGCCGTAAGTTCAACAAGTTGCTTTTGCAGCGTTGAAAAAAAGACATAGTGACCGTCATTGCAGTCGGGCCCCTGCATATTGGCAACCCGTTAACGGGGCTTCAAGTGGATTGCCAGTCTGCAGGGGCCTGACTTGAATGACAGCCACTTTGTTTTTTTATTTTTTAACGATGAGAAAGCAAGTTGTTGCAATGACGGCATGACCACTTAACGTAAATTTTAACGTTTTATTATAATTACAACAGTTTACATATTAATTTTGTTCCTTTTATTAATTATAATACCATATTACTTTACCATTACTTTACCATTACGCTTTAGCGTAATGTTTGCGTTCGGCCGGTCCGCCAGGGTTTACAAGATACATTATATTTGATCAAATTTTAAATTTTTCAGGAAAATTTTAACCCTTCGATGGCACACTTCCCGACGCGTAACGTAGCTGGCATACTGGGGTCTTTTTGACCCCAAGTGAAAAAGGCTTGCCGCAAAGAGCCAATTCATTATTTTGAGTAGCTGAATCTTTTATTTGGATGGGTGACTGTTCGGGAATACTGCGTGTTGGCCCGTCGTGGGTGTGGTGGGCCCACACTGGTAGTAAATACCCACCTAGAAACACTACCCGAATCGGGTTGTGAAGCAATGAACTTTCGAGTTCGAACTGCTATCAATTTTTTTGTTTGTTGTTGATCTACCTGCGGTCCTAGCCGATGAGCTGCCTGATAGAATGTGAATTAGCATATGTTCAGAAATCTTCAGATTCGTCAGGAATGGTTAGGATGTTCAGGAATTGTCAGAACTTCTGACTATTTGCGACGATTCCTGGCTTTTTTTAGGGGGGGTTTGGTGATGAAACAGCAAACTAACCTTCAAAAGTTCAATGTTGTAAGCTTTTTTTTTATACGTAATGATTTTTTTTCTTTTACATACCAATTTCCTGTGAAAATCCCCAACATAACCTTTAAATATTCAAAGTTTTGAGTTTTCTTCAATAAGTCATAATTTTTTCTTAAAGATACCAATTTTTTGCGAAAAACTCAGCAACATGACGTTCAAATGCTAAAAGTTGTAAGTTTTCTTTCATACTTCATTATTTTTTTACAAAAATAATTTCCTACGAAGAATCCCCTAACGTAACCTTCAAATGTTCAAATTTCTAACTTTTCTTTCATGAGTAATGATTTTCTCTTAAAAGTTCCCATTTTTGGTGATAAAACAGAAAGTAACTTTTAATTTTGTTCAAACTTGCAAGCTTTTTTTTGTAGTTAATGATTTTTTCTTAAAAATATCAATTTCCTACGCAAAAACCGCAAAATAATCTTAAAATGTTCAAACTTGAACGTTGTTTTGCATACTTGATGATTTTTTATGAAAAATACACACTCTCGGTAAAAAAAAGTACAGAAAAATAACCTTGAATTGCTTAAACGTGTAAGTTTTCTCTTATACAAAATGTAGCGATTTTTTCTTAAAGATACCAATTTCCTTCGAAATCTTTTATTAATAACCAAAAATAATTATTTACCACTGTGTAACCTAAAGTTCCATATAGATATGTACAGTCTCTTGGAAACTTGATTTCTTTTTCCTGTTTATTATTTACTGTGAAAAGAATGAAATGAAATTAATTATTATTTAATTTAATTCGTGTAATTTGTGACAGAAATTAAGTTTTTTTATAATCAATATGCACAAAATCCTCACAACTTTCATATGAAAACTTTGAATTTTTTCATTTTATTCCTCTGCTGCTCCACCTATTGTTTAAATTCATGAAACCCGCTGATATTACCGACATTCGTCCCTTTCTGATGTACGCGTGCCTCTCTTCTCAATTAAAAACACGCGCCCGAGTCATTGCTGCCTGAAAATAGCAAATTTTGGACAACTCATGATTTGGCGAAAACGATCCCTACAGTTTTTTCTATTCGATCGGCCCTTCGATCGAAAGTCGAAAAACCGACATTCAGTACTACCTTAGAATCGGTGTTCTTGAATCGGATGTGCCTTAGATTGAATCGGTCACAATGCTGAGATTGTATGGAGGCCATAGAGGCCCGGCCTCCCCACCTTTTTTTCAGGGTAGGCCTCCTCCAGGGTAGGCCTCCTTGTCACCAACTTAGGGCCTCCCTACCTTTTTGGTTACAATCTCAGCCCTGATCGGTTATTTACGTTTTTACATACTTATGTTCCAATTAGGTGACCATTGTCGAACAATAAACCGAAACAAGTCGTTAGTTGAATTTTGATTTTTCTCTCATTTTCAAAAGTTGAAAATTCAACTGTTAAAAAAGGAATTGTTGAAAATTCAATTTTAAATTTTCTTCAATTTGTCTACAGTTGAATGTCGTATTGAAAATAAGTGATAAAAATGTTATATTCACATCATCTTTCATGACAATTTAATAAATTTGGAAAAAATGTTTAAACCGGGAATTTTTCCCAACGATAAAAGTGGCGACATTTAGTTTGTAAATTTAAAAATATTTTGTTTTGGCTGGTTAATAAATAATGAAAGCTAGGGGGCTTTATCAGCCTTTACCATTTAATTTGTACAATTAAAGTTTGTGAAATTGATACTTTACCATTTTGAATATTTCATTATAAGATCATGTTTATTTTGAAAACCTTAGAATAAAATCTATTGGAATTAGAAGATTCACATTCTGAAACGTGATCATTATTAAACGGTTGAATTAAGAGTTTTTGAACGGCAAAGTTTTTAAGCTTTAATTTGAAAGATTGGGAAAGTTGAAAATTCAGAAGATTTTAATTTTGGCTGCTTTTGTTTGTCGTTCAGTTTTAAATACTTCAAAGGAAGAAAACTTCAGCTATAACATTCTGAACTTTTGAATTTCAACTTGAATTTGAATTCCCGGCAAAAATTTCTGTGAACTGGGAAATAACCGGAAAATGACCAAGAATTTGTTTTGTTGATGGAAGTGGCCAACTCTGATTATTATAATCATATTTTAAATTTTGTTTTTTAATTCAATTTAAAATTCCAAAACTCAAAACTTTGAATTGAGATTGTTATTTCCTAATCAGTCGTTTATAAAGTCGAACCTGTCAATGTAAATATTGGGATTTACCATTCATATCCTTATTATAGGTATACAATATCATGATATATTTGATACTGTTTAATTTATATTCTCTTATTGAAGATAATTTAAAAATTTAATCTAAGTTAATCACAAACCTAAACTAAGGTAAGGTGAGGACAAATACTAACAAGTTCGACTTTGTAAGATACTAATTGGAAAACGATAATATTATTCAAATTATTGAATTTTCAATATTTTAATTATACGAAGAAAGGAATGTAAAAATATTATTATAAATTATGATGATCTTTTTTCAAAAATGACCTGATAAATTATTGTAAATTTTGTCCTAAATTGTCTGTAGGATGCCAAACAACTATAATCAAAACCAAAACCTCATGTGCAAATAACTTTCAGTTAAAAGAGGTAAAAATCAGTTACAATCGGTTCCACTTCTTTTCTTATAATATTGTACAAAAATATTATAGGATACAATTGATGACAATTTTAATTTAATACTATACAACCTAATCAAAATTTGAGGTACATATATTTTATATGACCTGAAATTTCTCATTCCCCAATTAGTAATCCAAAGGCCATCAATTTAGAATATAATTTTTTTTAAACTGTTATTTGATGAAGAAATTAAAATAAAGCTAGAGCAATAAGTAATAACACAATGTCTAAGGAATTAATATTACTAGTTACTATCGTCAACGGCGATACCACGCTGAAAACACCAGTTCCCGTTAGATCACTGAAGTTAAGCAGTGTTGGGCGCGGTTAGTACTTGGATTGGTGACCGTTCTGGGAATACTGCGTGTTGTTGACCCGTCGTGGGTGTGGTGGACCCACACTGGTAGTATTTATCCAGCTAGAAACACTACCCGAATCGGGTAGTGAGGCAATGAACTTTCGAGTTCGAAATGCTAATCAATTTTATGTAATCGTCTACAAATTTTTAATTTTTAAAGGAAAAATTATTTATACGTTTGGGTTTATTGTTGGACAATATGTCACGTGCGCCGAAGAAAGGGGGCTTACTCTAAAAAAATCAAAAAGAGGTTTTTCTACCTTTCGATAGTTTTTGAGTTGCTTTTTTCAATGAAACCATCGAAAAAAATGTTCGAGCGTTATTATTGATAATAATTGACTTGTTAGGTACCCGAGAAATCAGGCTTTCGCTCGAGAGCTCGAGATCTCGTGAAACACCTCCCACCACTCACCACTACATCTCCGCGTCTCATCTATACCCGTTCGTGAGCCGCGTCTACGACCTATCTCTTTCCTCATCATAATGTAGTGGTAAGTGGAGAGGGAAGATTTCGTGAGTCTTCCCTCTCTCCTAAATCTCGCGTCTATCCGGTCGACTTCGACCGCTCGCCTTGAAAAATCTCACTTTTCACAGTAAGCCCCCTTTCTTCGGCGCACGTCACATATGTATATCGCGTAATATTAACCAGCAGATAGACACAGTATTGTATCCATGTCTCTCTGGATCTGCTATCCGCATTCTATTTACATCGGTTTAGATTTTTAGAGTTATAAATTTAATTATAAATTAAAAACTTAAAATGCCTATTGTCAGTAGAATATTGGATTTTCGACAATCTAAGGCTGGCCGATCGAATTGAAAAAACCGATCCCCGACTGTGGCACGGATCGAATGTAGGTTCTTCGACATTCAATCGACTGGCCGATCGAATCGAAAAAACCGATTCGACCGTAGCACGGTTCGAATATCGGTTTTTCGACATTTGATCGACGTGCCGATCCAATCTAAAAAAACAATCCGACGACAGCGCGTGTCGAAGATCGGCTTTCGATATTTGACTCACGCGCCGATTGAATCGAAGAAACCGATCCGACCGTAGCACGGATCGAATATCGGTTTTTCAACATTCGATCAGTGGGTTGATCGAATCGCATAAACTGACCCAATCGTAGTACGGATCGAATGTCGGTTTCTCGACATTTGAAATGTGTCCAATGTCGAATCGAAATCGGATCGAGTTTTTTTGCACACATCTAATTTGCATCCAAGTTTGGAAAAACAATCTAGAATGAAGGCGCGTTTTAACCCTCTGTTCGCAGGCTTCTTTTCCCCACCTTCCGTTTACAGACAGGGTCTTTCAAGTCCGAGTCAGTTTTTGAACTGTTTCTGGCTTTTAAAAAACTGGTTAAAAGCTGGGTTACTTCTGAAAGCATCTACTAAATTACCTAATTGTTGTTAGTGTTAAATGTTAAGAACTTTTTGAATAAAAATCTTTTCCCGTAGACGAGATATTCTAGTTTTAAAAATCATGTGTGCCTTGAAAGCCCCTGTTTGCAGATGGAGGGTTAACGCCTATATTCCCACCTGCTCTGGTAGAAGATCTTTTGATTCTCAAAGATTTCACAAATATTTAAAAATTTTTACAAAGATTTGAAAATATTTGAAAGCTTTTCTTGGCTTAAACTAAAATGATTTCACAAAGTTTTTAAAGATTTCACAGAGATCCATATGTTTTTCTAAGATGTTTACACATCAAAAAAACTAAATTAAGAAGTGAAAGGGAGAGGTGCAAAAACAATATTTGTGGTTCTGACACATTACTGGTTACATGTTCGATGAAGTCTTCGATCCCAGTGAAAATTACGGAAAAATATATTGCAGGTGTAAAATTAGTCCACAAAATCTTGAAAAAACACAGTATCGTTCTATTGAAGAGGTTATTAAAGTACTGGAAGCAATTAGCGAAAAAACAACAGACTGAATTTAGTGAAAAGGAAAGTTTTTATCATTTTATAATTTATATTGGGATCTGAAATCTTGGGTGCGCTACTGTCGCGAGCTCTCGAAACCTCGTATCACTTTCAAGATGCATTTTAATTTGTGCCTAAAAATAATTCGACCATTCTTTACTAGTTTAAAACAATCAGAGAAAAAATTAAGATTTATCGGAAACTTAGTGTTGCATATGAAATTTCCATCGTATAAAGTGAACAAAACACGTTTCCTGTTGAAACTGTTTATGCCAAGAAAACAAATATTTTACTATGTCATGTAAGTTTCAACACACTATAAGCTATAATGAACTTTAATTAATGCATATAGCAAAAAATTTGATTCAAAGTATGCAAAAATATGAATTATAGAAGATCAGAAATGAAATACGAATTCTAACCTAACTTTTAAGTTATAATTTTGTATATAGCAAATATTTCATGTGTAAATCGATAAAAATTTATTTTTCGTTTATTTTTATATTAAGATAAGGTAATTGAAGCTTATAATGTGTCGAAACTTATGTAAAATACTAAAATAATTGTTTTTTGTTGAAAAAAAACTGTTTTATCATAAAACGTGTTTTTTTACTATATACGATTAAAATTTCACATATAATACTTATTTTTCGATAAATCTTAATCGTTTTTATTCACTCATCATATTAAACTACGTAAAACAATAACAAAATTGTTTTCAAGTAGAAATTAGAATGCATCTTACAAATTGCTTTTCTTAATTCTGATTACATACATAGTGCATATATTTTCTTATAAAAATAAAATGATATAAAATGTTCTAATCGTTTTGATCTTAGTCATTTAATCGAGATAGAAAAGTGGTACTTATTATTAAAAACTTTAGAGCTGCATTTGTGTTTATATTTAATGTGTTATAAATAGTACAATATAAATGCAATAATCTCTTTACTAATATGTCTAAGTTTTCTCACCTGTGTCATAATATATGAACTATAATTATTCAAACATTTCAGGAAATTTTGTTTTTATGAGAACAATAGCTTTTCCAACTATGGCACGACGTCCAGCTGTATTTCTATCTCTTTCTCTCTCTGGTTTAATCCTCACTTCTCTATCCCTACCTATTATTCGTCTATGCCCCTCTGTCTTTTTATATCTCCTTTTCTATACAGATTTACACCTATCTCTTTCAATTCCCCTTTCTCCATGCCTGCATAGCCCTCACATATCCCCGTCTATCTTTTTGGACCTCTTTGCCAATATAGTTCTAAGACTATCCTTTTCAATCCCCACTTTTATATCCTTCGCCTATTCCCGTCCATTCTTTTCTATCTCATTTTCATTCTAGAATTAGTAACGTACTTCTGGCTATTTGTATAATTAGAGTTTCACTGATTCAAATAGCTGGAAGTGTTTCACTGATACTGAGTTAAATTCCACAGATTCGAATTAAGAGAGATCCCTTTTATTCCCATTTCTTTATCTCAGTTGTCCCTTGTTTGTCTCTCTACGTCTATTGCTTCCTATCTCTTTGTCAATTCAGCCTTTTCGCCTATCTCTTTCATTCCCCTCTTTTTCTATGTGGGCTTGGACTTTGATTGCAGATCAGATGGCGCTAACTCGCCTACAATTTAATAAAGGATACTTACCCCATTAGCTGGGGCGTAGTATGCTATAATAAATAGTGTTCTGATTCCCTCTTTCATTGCCGCCAGGCTTCGGTCATTCGAAGGGAAGTATGGGAACGAAGCCAGAAACGAAAGAGTCGTAATTGTCTTATGTTGCATACTAAGGAGGGCACCAGCCTTCCACAGTTTAGCAATAAATTAACAAATTTCTACATGTTTGAAAATTTCGTAATAAAAGTTTCGTAAAATTGCCATAAGTTTCCAAATGTTTGATAAATTTTCTTAAATTCCTACATTTTTTTTCAAAATTTCGATAAATTTTTCCAAATTTCCAGACATTTCATGCATTTTCGAACATTCCCAGGAATTTCATAAGTCTTCGAAAATTTCAAGAAATATCAAAAACTTTTTTTTAGTCAAAAGTAAAATTATGTATTTTATTTTTAGTTTGTGATAATAGAAATGATAGAAAACTGTTTCGAGGTAAGATGGAGCATAATGAATAGAGAGCGTATTATAGCAACTGTGACATTTAGCTGGCGAGTGCCTTTCGGCTGTGACACGCGGAGAACCCCGGTTAGATTTGAACGGTTAGGTTTGAAATTTCTTAATTTTTGGAGGTTTCGAATTTCAAATTTCACAATGTAGTCGACTGCAGTATTCTAAACTGTTTGGTTTCAATTTTAAACTTACAAATTTTCCTGGTCTTTTAAATTCTTCGAAAGCGTAGAGTATCTAATTGAAAGGCTTGATAGTTGCACCATTTTCAGTTTTAAGGATTTGTAGTTGAAAAATTTTGAATGAAATGCCTCCAGAATAAATTCGAATCAATGAAAAATTAAGACAATAATTATAAAATATAATAATGATAATTATTTTGTTTTGAAAAAGGTTAAAAAACATCAATATTTCAAACTCAGTTTAAAAAAACAGTTTTTTTATTGAATAATTAAATAATTAACTTTATTTTGAACTTTTTTCAGAATAATTCAATTTTAAATGTTTATAATTGAAAATTTTCCAATTTTGAACTTTGAAACGTTCAATTTAGTTTTCAATTTTAAATTATGAAATTGTAATCGCTTCGGATTTAGATTTATTTGAGTTCAAAAGTTTTCAATTTTGAATTACTCAATTTTGAATGCTTTCAATTACAAGTAATAATAATCTTGGTAGTCTTCGTCTCGACTGTTAAAAAAATACTGCCGGAAAATTCAGGATGTTGGACGGACAGTTTTACATTTATATTTGACATTAATATCAATAGTTGAATATTATTAAAAATATTATTGAGAATAGAACCTAACGCGTTAGACAGCAACCCATCTAGAACAAATGAGTGTGTGTCTAAGCGGGTTTCTCCGCGTGTGACAACTGAGCGGCGCTCTACGGCTAACTACACAGTTGCTCTTTTAACTTTTAATAAATCTTTATTCAATATTAAAATCAGATACATTTTATGGAAGTATAAAAGTAGTTTATATATTTATTGTCCGTGCCTAAATCTACCTTTGGATGTTCTACCAGATTTAATTTTCAATTTCGCTATTTCATTTTTAATTTATTCCTAATTCTAACGAATTGCACGCTTTGTCATACTTGCGGGAAAATTACTTATTAAAACCGATTACATAATGTCATATGGATTTTAAACTATGTACAATATTTACAACTAACCTACGCTTATTTTATCTAACTCTACATTTTGGCGACTTCGTAATACATTTACAAAACTTAGCTAATTGTCGACGCGCTTTACTATGATAATAATGTTTGATGTGGCAGCTTATGTTTAATTTTAAACGTTGCATTGTCATGGTTATATTTTTCTATATGATCTAACTCTTTTAAATGCTGTATTTGATTTTTATAAAAATTATGTGTGAGTCTTTGGATATCATTTCTTACTTCCTGCATATCCAATTTTATATGTATATTTCTGTTTGATATCTTAGGGCTAGCATCACATATTTTTCGCAGGCACCTGTTTTGTACTACTTGTAACTTATTATAATTGGTAACACTCATATCACTCAATATTGGAGCTGCGTAAAGCATCACAGGTTTTACAATTGCTTTGTATAATAGTTTCTTATTTTTAATACTGAGCTTACTTTTTTTGTGCATTAAGCAATTTAGTTCTCGAAGAACCCCGTAGGCTTTCCCCGCCACTTTAATTGTATGCTTTTTAAAAGTGAGTTTATTGTCTAAAATAGTTCCTAGATAATTGGCCTCAGTCTTGGGTTCTATTTTTTCGTTACCTACTACCAGACTCGGTACCTTTCCTCGTTTACGATTTTTACTATATATCACAAATTCTGTTTTGGTTGTGTTCATTTTTAGTTTCCATCTGTCAAAAAAATGCCTACAATACTTTAATATGCCTTTCAACATATAAAGTTGCTTGTTTCTTACTCCGAGATTTAGCTGTAATTGCAGTATCATCCGCGAACAGCATAATTCTTGTGTTAATAGATTTAGGTATATCATTTATATAGAGTACAGAGTATATAGAGTATATAGAGTATGGAGTATTTATAAAGAGTACAGGTCCTAATATGGATCCCTGGGGTACATCGGCCACTACTATGTATATATCTGATGTTGTATTATTGACCTGGACTTTTAGGGTTCTGTTTTTCAAGTAGCTTTGAATAATTTTAATTAGATATGTTGGATAATTTAGTTGAGCCAGTTTATGGACAAGGCCTTTGTGCCACACAGCGTCAAAGGCCTTTTCCGTATCTAGGTATGCTACCGCTGTAGAGTGATTTGTGTTATAATTAGTACTTATATAATCTGTTAGAATCGCTAGCTGGTGGACTGTGCTTCTACGTTCCCTAAAACCAAACTGCTCACGGATTAGTTGTTTGTGTTCTGCTTCGTGGTTTTTAAATCTGTTTAATATAACTCTTTCAAAAATTTTACTAATGGTTGACAGGAGGCTAATTGGGCGGTAGTTTTAAGGGAATAATTTATTTTTCCCCGTCTTTTGGATTGGTAAGATAATTGCCGCTTTCCAGTTTCTTGGAAAGTAGGAATTTTTAAGACAACTATTGAATACATGAGTTAACTGTACTTTTGATTTTTTAGGCAGGTTTTTGAGTACCATATTTTGTATTTCATCGTAGCCAGGTGCTTTTTTGGATTTGGTATTTTGTATTCTTTTTCTAATTTCTTTAAGAGTTGTTAAATTGATATCATTGGCTACAACTTTTTGAATTTTAACACTATTGTAGGTACTATTAACTATCCTTTCTGTTTCATAGTCTCCTAGGTCTTCAGTTATGTGATGCACAGATGCAAATTGTTCCCCTAAGTCTCTAGCCTTTTCTTCATCCCCAAAAGCAAGCCCATTCTTTCCATGCAGAGTGGGTATTGCTGCCATCTTATTTTTTTATACATTTTGTGATTTTCCACAACGAGTTATCTTTAACTGTTAGCTGATCAAGTTTTTTAGTCCAGTTATCGTTAGTACTATTGAAAGGGAATTGCGGAATGTGTTTCTTCATTGCTATCTGGATTAGGTTAGTGCGCTTTTGCACTTCCTGTTCTATTCGTTCGTTTGTATCTAATTTGGGGTTTATGATTAATTCTTCAGCTATTTCTGTTCTAAATTTATCCCAATCAACTAGTTAATAATTGAAGAAGGTTTTGTTGTTTACTTCGAATTTCTCGTTGCTTATTTCTACTGTTACTGGCAGATGATCTGAATTTAGTTCATCAATTACTTCAACGTCTACTACGTGGTTAATGTTTTTATTAATGCCGATATCTACTGTGGAAGGAGCAGCCACATCATTACACGGATAAAGTGTATAGCCATCTGGTGCTACCAATTGATAACTCTTACTGTTTACAAAATTATATAAGAATTTCCCAATTGTATTATTTTGATTGCAGTTCCAGCTAGTATACTTTGCATTAAAATCCGTCATTAACAAGACTTTTATGCCCGTGTTTAATATTGTATTGAGTTCATCTAAGCTAATGTTTTTATTAGGTGGGTTATAAGCCGCGATTATTACTAAATTATTTTTTAGTTTGATGCCCATGCTCTCCATCCTTATAGTATAATAATAACTTCCTGTGCCGGTATATAGTTTTTGACTAATATGAGGAGTCCGCCTCCTTGCCTATCACGATCTTTTCTGTAGCTGGTGTACCCTCTATATCCAAAGTATCTAGATTTATCACTAAGCTTCGTTTTATTTATAAGCATTATATCGATATTGTGTTTGTTGAGAAATTCCCGCAACTCTATATGCTTATTGGAAATTCCATTGGCATTCCAATGGGCAATTTTTAGTTTATTAATAGTTTTTCTATTTACTGGCATTTTTTGCAAATTGAGAAAATATTTGAATAGCTGCTAATGGATTTCTGTTCTGCTATAACTGCGCATTGAGTTGCCTCACTGACTCTATAAGTTTGTCTACATCGACTAAGCTATTTAATATTTCGAACTCAAGTGTTAATTCCCGGAAACTATTCATCTGATGTTCTAGAGCTAGACTAGGTTTACGCTTTTGTTGATTGGGTTGCCTCTCAGCCAGTCGTTTCTCGTTGTCTCTTGTATCGCTGCTCTATGATTATCAATTTGCCGCATGGCTCTCTCGTGCGTTGTCTCCGCATTTGTCCGCCTCTCTTGCGTTGTCTCTGCTGGCCTTCGCTTTCTTATTTCAGGGAAACTGCTATTGTCAACCCTTGCTGAATACTGTGGAGCAATCCCCATTCTATTGCTGCTTATCCTGCTTCTTTTTTCGGTCACTTCACTAAGATGCTCCTGATATTTGGGACATCCTGGTGAGTTGGCTGGATGATACCCGATGCAGTTGATGCACTGAGGTTTTTGCTCTTCTGTCTTGTCAGTATAGGTACTTGAGTTTCCTTACATCCTTCAGGTCCACGGAGTGTTTGACTGTAATTAGGTAGATAAGGTAGGGATATGGTAGTTTCTCTTTCTGCTTAAGTTGGATTCACCTCAATACCTTAATTCCCTGGGCTTCAATTTCTTCTTTGAGTGCGTCTGGATTGCACTCAGCCATTCCTTTAAGTACAATATGCTTCGGTTTTTCCTCTTGTCTTATTTTCCATATTGTCAGCATAGATTGTAAATCCACTAGGGGTTTATCTTCCAGTAGATTTTTTAGTTAGCGTTGTGTTGTTTATCTCTCCCAAAAATTTGGGAGGCTGATTTGTCCTTCCAGTTACTACTATTGGTGGTACTCTTACTTTTTTAGTTTGCGATGGTTGATCTTGATCTTCCTGCTCCATATCCACTTCATTTTCTTCTTCAGAGGTTTCAAATATTCCAAATCTGCTTTGCGTTGGTATTGAGATTTCGTCCCCTGCTCGATCTCCTGTCTTTCGCCTCTTGTTAGAGTCATTTTTCACATTGTTGTCGTCGTCTCTCATTTCACTTCTCTTCAGCTATTTTGCGCGAAGCGCAAATAGCACTTGACTAATCGAATCACCAAAATCACGTCTCACAATATTCAACTTAGAACGAATTCCATCTCGAAAATTTAAAATCGCTTCAATCGTATCCAATATCATGTGCTCAAGACAAACTCTTCCAAATCCACAAACTAGAACCCTACTCGAGATATCTTAGAAATCTACACAGTTGCTCTAATCCGCTCTCTACTTATAAATTATAAAACTAACCGAGCAGGCGTTGGACTTCAAAATTTAATCCCCCACCACTTGGGGAGGGTTGGTAATTCTGGTCTATAAATTTGTGGATTAAGTACTGCTGGGTAGGCGAACATAATTCTAGAATTTAAAGAAAATCGAAGAAAATGTCTTCAAGTTTGGGCAGTTGAGAAATAATGCCCAATGTACGTCGTTTCAGCATGAGTTGGACAACTAGATAGTATGTATCCCAGGTACTTGGAGTGTGCATGACACGTTGTGCAGCTATCATTGGAGATGTCTTGGCTCAAAATGTAGCGACGGTATGCTACAGTGGAAGTGACAGTGTGTTGACACGCCAAAATGAAACCCTCCGTGCCCGACTTCAATCGTCGTGATTTGAGGAAAGCAAACGTTAGCTCATAAGACATCGACTGATCCTTCACATTTCTTTGGAAGATTTCGTGCATTCTCTTCTCGAGAAGCTGTTCGCAGAAGTTTTTCTCACGTGATTTATCGATCCGGGCTTTCAGGAGTGAGTACTCGAGATGGATAAGATTTGATGTATTTTGCTCAACCCTAATATTGTAGTCAAGGCCGAGTGTTTCAGGAGCCTCCTACGCTGCTTTGTACAGAAACGCTCCCCCACTTCTTGTTTCCTGTAAATTATAGAGATACGTTGAATTACAAATTTTATTACGTCCGGGAATAACGAATGAAATTTTTTTTGAGGATTAGAAAAATTAATGCTATTTTTCTAATTCCGAAGCGACACTTCCAGACTTATATTCAATAGATTTGTCTGCTTACGCAACGTTTCAGTAACGTATCGTTACCCTCATCAGGCACATTATATAGAACATGAGAATCAATAAAAATATATGGGTAAAATTCACGAAACTTTTGCAACTAAAATCATAAAATTTTTAATTGCATTTTTTTGCGCAGTACATATTTTTTTACTTTAAAAGTACATTCTTTACAAAAATTAGACATTATTTTCAGTGCAAACTTGTAAAAAAATTTATTATAGACATTTTTTTCGAAAACTTCACATCATATAATAATATTTTCATATTGGAGCTGACCATTATGGAGCTGACATTTACAACTGAACTTACATTTTTCTCTTGAATTTTTTAACTTCTACTTTTTTCCGCACACCGGCAGTTTGTCTCTGGACTATAACTGCAAATAAACTCATAATCACCGATAGAATTCATTTATTTTATGCGATTTATAACCTACCTACCTACCTACCTACCTACCTACCTACCTACCTACCTACCTACCTACCTACCTACCTACCTACCTACCTACCTACCTACCTACCTACCTACCTACCTACCT
>CAKNXH010055076.1:18462-32882 GCA_932178445.1 Andricus quercusramuli | reverse complement strand
CCCCCCCCCCTTTTAGCTTCTCTTCGAAATTCCACGCTCTTTTTAGTTGCATTATTACCATTTTCTCTCTACTTAGTTCTTCTCTCAACGTATACCCTGGACAACTCCAACTCACTCCCATTACCCATCTCAAGAACCTTTCCTGTGCACTTTCTATCTCTTTGTATTCCCTCCATCCCGAAATCTCTACTCCATAGCTCATTACAGACCACACTAACACGTCAAACATCCAAACTCTCGTCTTCCAGTCATCCTTGAATCTTCTCTTACCTATACCCCACACTTGTCCAATTATTTTACTAACACTCTTAAGCATCTTTTTTACCTGCAACTCATTTCCTCCCCCCGATTCAAACCAAAAACCTAGGTAGCAGAACTCCTCGACTAGTTCTACAATCTCGCCACTCATCTTCCATTCATATTCTATTTTACTTTTCCTATTTCTGAAATAAACTTTTTTGGTTTTTCCTACATTTACCGTTAGATCCTTCTCTCTCACGTAGTCTTCGAAAACTCTCATCATTAGCTTCAATCCTCCTTCCTCTTCCGCTAACAAAACTATATCGTCCGCATACGCGAGAGAGTATATTTTCCTATTACCCAGGATCGCGCCTCCCTTACCCTTTCTTTCTAACTTCTCTTCTAGGTCTGACAACAGGATACTAAATAAAAGCGGACTGAGTGGACAACCTTGCCTAACTCCTTTTCCCGTCCAGAACGGCTCTCCTTTTTGTGTTCCTACTCTCACCCTCGCTCTGGTTTCCACGAAAATCTCCTTGATCCTTTCTCTTAACCGTTTATCCACTCCCCTCTCTTCTAGTGTTTCCCAGAGCATCTTCCTATTTGCCGAATCAAAAACTGCTTTAAAATCCACAAACAGTGCCATCAACTTTCCCTTCTTCCTCCCTAAATTCCTGCTCACCAGGTAGTTAAGTACGAAAACATTGTCGATTTTTCCCATCCCTTTCCTGAATCCTGTCTGGTTATGTGGTATAATCCCCTATTCCTCTAACTGTCTTTATAGCCTTTTCTTTATTATTTCTACATAAATTTTATATCCCGGCGCCATAAGTGTGATTCCTCTGTATTCCTCTGTCTTTTTACCCTCTCCTCTCTTGATTATTGGTAGTACCAAAACCGTTCTACATATCTCTTCCTGCACCCCCTCTCCTCCATATTTCAGAGCCTCGTTTTCTATGCCATCCTCTCCTGTAGCCTTATCTTTTTTGAACTTTTTTATCACCTCCTTTACCTCCTCCCTACTTATCTCATTTTCTGCATCCTCCTCCTCCTCTACTCTTTTCTTGCCCTCTCCTCTTACCATATTCTCTACTCCTCCTAACTGCTTCTTAAAATACTCTGACCATTCACTCATCTCAATTTCTTCATTTATCCCTTTCCTTCTTCCTCTTTCCCTGTTTATTATTTCCTACTCCCTACCTTCCCTTACCGCTTTCTCTACCTCTTCCTTATATCTGTTTTTTGCCTCCTGTCTCTTTTCGCCCAATAACTTCTCATGCACTTTTTTCCTTTTATTGTATTCTTTTTTCTCCAACCCTCCCTTTCTCCATCTTTTTAAATACTCCCTCAAATTTTCCCTACTCTCCCTACACTCTGCATCCCACCATCTTTTCTTTTTCCCATCCTGCACCTCTTGCGGCCTTACCTCTCTCTTTACCACCTCTATCCTTTCCCTTAACTTTGCTACCAACCTGTCCACATCTTCCTCCTGTGTATTTACTTCAGTCCCATTCTCCATCTTTTCTTTGTATTCTCTAAGTTTTTCTCCTCCCCATCTACCCATCTTAGCATTATCCACTGTCACCCTATTTCTTTCTCTTCTACCTCTCTTCCCTCCTTCGCTTTTTAGCGTGGCAATTACCGGGAAATGTTCAGAACCTATCTCATTTCCAACTTCTATTTTATCTATGATCTTTCTTATCCTTTCTTCAGCCAGGATGTAATCAATCACTGTTTCTCCCTTTCCTACGTACGTCAACTCCCCCTCTTCATCTCCTCTTATATTTCCGTTACATATGAACCAGCCTGCCTCTCCGACCATATTCAACAGTATTTTGCCTTCTCTGTCTACTTCTCGGGGTTTCGACTTTCTGATAAATGTTTCATTTTCCTCATCAAACACTTCTCCCCCAATTCCCCTGTCCATGCGTTTAGATCACCCCCTATCAACAATAGCTCTTCCTTTTTTTCCTCCATCCATCTTTTTATTATTTTCCACCCATCCTCTTCTCCTCTTCTTCCGTACACGCACACCACGTCCACTTTTACTTTCCCCACTTTTATTCTCCTGACTATAGTACCCTCCATATCTGGCTCATTATGTCCTTCTTTCCGTTTTATTACCAATTCTCTCCTCACCCCTGACACGATGCCTCCCATTCTCCTTCCCCTCTCATGTTCCTTTCTTGCTTCCTGCATTGTCCAAATGTAGCCTTTTGGTACGTTCCTTTGAAGACCCTTGCATTCCTTCTCATTTAACCACGTTTCGCTCATCATTATTACGTCCCATTTATTTAGCTCCTCCCAGGAACCTCTATCCTTATTCTTCAATCCAGACACATTCCAGAACGCTACTTTTATCCCCTTTTCACCCTCTCTTCCACTTTTCCTCTCTTTCATTTCCTCGTGTCTTCTGCAAACCCCATCACTTCCTCCTCTTTCTTACTCCCTTCTTCTCCCATTCTACCCTGTGACCATTCTCCTGCTTTTAAGCCCTCCCTTTCTTCATCCCATATCCAAACTGTCTCATTTGTCCACAGTCTGTCTCTCCCTATTCTTACCCTACTCCCTCTTCTCCTCTCCTCCCATGCTCTTTCTTCAATTACCCATCTTCTCTTTCTCTCCTTCCATGTCATATCTTCATCAATTCTTTCCTTTCTTCCCCTGAGCTCCTTCTCTTTCATCATCACCTCTTTCTTGTCCTCATCACTTCCCAGTTCGAAGACGCAGACCGTAGAATTTCCTTCTAGCTTACTGCCCACCCCCTTTATTTTCTCCACCCTGATATTTGCCCCTGTGTCTCTCATAAGTTTCTCTACCTCTTCCCTTTCCATCTCGCTTTCCACTTGCATTTTTTTGATCACTACGTCTCTTTTTCTTTTCTCTTTCCTCCCCCTCCATTTTCCTCTCTAGTCCTAGCAATCTATATCTCATTCTCTCATTTTCCTCTCTTAAGTTCCCCTCCCCTTTTTTCTCCTCTCCTCTCCCCTGGCCCTCACGATTATTTTCGCATTCAGATCTGCATTCTAAGTTACGCACTCTCTCCTCCAACTGCCTTATTTCCTTTACCCTTTCCTCCTCACTAATTCTCTGTATATTCTCCATCTTTTCTAGTTTACTCCATACTTTTTCTTTTTCCTCTTTCCAGGAAGTTTCCCACTCCTCCCACTTCTCTTTTACTTTCAGTATCATCCCCTCCGTACCCCTCCCCTGTTTCTTCACCTCTTCTATCCCTCTATTCATTCCATATCTTAGTTCCCTTATTAGATTTTCTATTATTTTATCCCCTCCTACCTTGGGACTCTCTGTCGGTGTCTTTATTTTGCTTCTCTTTGTGAGCTTATCCTCCACCCCCTCTTCTTCCCCTTCTTCTCTATCCCTCTTGCTATCCTCCGATTTCTCAATTTCTGAATCTGTCCCTGTACTCTTTGCACGCCACCTAGCTAGGAATTCTCTAGATCCCGTGTTACTCGTGCTAGCGAGTTTTTCACGGTTCGTCGTGAAGACATCTTATATTTAGAAAAATAAAAATAAAATATATATTATATATCTTTAAAAAATTTGATAGAAACTTATTTAATATATTTTACAAAAATATTTCTTTCAGCTGAAAAAAAAATATTTCAATTCTTCCAAAATGGTTGTTTCAACTTTAAACATATATGTTTAACCAGTAATCCTTTTCAGGATTCCTGGAAACCGAAGAAAAAAAAAGACAGAAAAACTTCGTGGCAGCTATGCACTTGCCGTGGCAGGTGCCACCTGCTGAAAGTGGTTAGCCTTGTGTTACACCATTTGAGCAAAAATTTTACATTGAGAGTTGGTTTGGGACAAATGTGAATATGTGAGAATACCTGAAAATATGTCCAAGTTAGTGCAAATGTTATTATTTTTACCGCTATAATTGGAAAACGGTTAACTGTACAAAAAAAGTAAAAACAGAAAAAATCGTTGTCTTTGTTCAAACCTTATGAACAATATTTCAAAGGATAGTTTTTTTCACAAGTAATGTACTTGTTAAAAAATCCTTGTTTAAACAAATAAAATACAGTTACTCTGTAGATCTCTCACAAGCGGACTGCCGGATAGTGTGTTTTTGGTTTGGATTCATAATTTTTGTAAGTAAAGATCCCAATGGGCTTGTAGCCAGAATATTACGGGCTCGATTCTCGCTGTTCACACTTTTTTCCAATTTTTTTTTTGCATTTGATTTATTTAAATGTTTAAATATTTGGCTTTAACCACTACCATTATCTCATTTAATAATGTTAATGCTTACGCATTACACATAAAGAGATTAATTAATTAATTAATGAAAAAGATTTTTCGGAAAAGAAAACGACCATCATGCGAAAAGCGAGTTTTTCTTTTCTTAAAAAATCTCTTTGTCAACAGATCTCGTCGAGGGGCTGATCACTGAGATTTCATGTGACTCCCGACTTACGGAAGTCCATGTGGATGTCAGTTGGAATCTCCGTCGTCTACTGCGCACTCGTTTGCTAAGTCCCAGTTAGTCTCAGTCACAAGAAGTCTTATTCTTATGGGAATTCAGAAGAAATCTGGTTAGTCGGAGGGCGGTGTCTACGCATTCTCCGCTATTCCGTTAGCAATCATTGGTAATCTGACTTCCTGATTTCTGAGTTACCAGCCCCTCGGATCACGTATACGTTGTTCTTGAAAAACCCGACTGATTGCATTCTGTGTGAATATGACTTTTAGGGACAGTTTCCAGTTTGTTCCTTGCTGATATTTTATAATTTTTTTTACAAAAAATATATAGATTTCTTAAGATTTCGAAAAAAAACGAAAAATTTTTCAGAATTTTGAAAGATTTGATGAGGATGAAAAAATTCTCTTAAGTTTCCTAAGAAAATGTACAATGATTTTTTCACTTTTAAAAATTAATTTGAAAAGAATATTCAAAAAGATTTAAAAAGATTTCAAGATGATACAAACATTTTGTTAATGTTCCTGGGAAATTGAAAGTAATTTTTCATTTTGAAAAATTAATTTTAAGTGAATCTTCAAAAACATTTAAAAACATTTCAGAAACATGAAAAAAAATAGTCCAAGTAGGCGTCGAGCGCCTATAAGGAAGGATTTTTTTAATTATGTAAAAACTAAATTTTTGGCGCTTATGCCCTTTTATACGACGGACGGACGGACATCCGACCAAAACAATAAATGTTTCAGCCCGGGGCTACGAAACCCTAAAATTTTCAAAAAATAATCTGAATTTTGAGGAAATTTTCATAATTTTGCGAAATTTAAATCAAATTCAAGAAAAATTCTAATTAATTTAAAACATAGTTTTGAAACTATTGAAAAATAATTTTAATATTGAGAAGATTTTAAAAAAATTAAAAGGAAATGTAGATTTTTAAAGATTTTTAAATAAAAGTTTGGAACTTTTCAAGAATTTTGAAAGGTTTCAAGGGAATAAAATTTGTTTCTTAAGATTCATGGGAGTTTTTAATTTTTGTTTATTTTCAAAAAATAAGTTTTAAAGACAATTGAAAAATATGTAAAAACATTTTTAAACATTTCAAAAATGAGATTACTGAATAATCCCGAAAAAAGTCTTAATCGTTAGTTTAGTATATCGCGGTTAAAAATGGAAGAAAATTAAAAAATACATTGGAAATTAGTTGTTTTTTTGTTGTTAAAAATTTAAAAATTTTTTGATTAGTTGTTTTTTGGTAGAAAATAAATCTGGCTTGAAAATTCATCTTTTTTATCCAAAATTGATACTATAAATTGATTAAAAATTAATTGTGGTTTTAATTGAAAATTTAACTGTATTTTTTCAAATTCGTTATTTTTTTTGTAGAAAGTTAATTTTCTAGGTTAAAAATTCATCTTCTTGATCTTTTTCCTCGGAATTTATAGAAATCCTTTGAAATGTTTTAAAATCTTTTTAAATTTAATACATTTTTTGTTTTAAATATCTCTTAAAGTTACTCGAATTTTTACATTCTCATCCTATAATGAGAAGGTATTAGATTTGTGTCGGTCTGTTATTCTATGGATTTTTAGTTTGTTAGAACGACAACTTTCAAAAGAATTAACGTATTGGATTGGGCTTCGTAATACTCTTCAAGTATCCTAAAATGAAGGTCATGTTCGTTAGCCATCCATTTCGGATAAAAATTCAAATAGTGAGCATATTTTGAAAATTTTTCAGAACACTTTTTTTAATATATAAAATTCTGTGGACGGATATTAATAGTACTCAAAAAGGCGAACAAAATATTTTTAGGACTTTTTTTGATGGAAGAACAATTACCGGAGTTATTGAATTTACAAAATACAAAAAAACAAACAAAAATGAACATTGTAAGCCAAACAACGCACGATATGAAAACAAGACAAGACAAGAAAAGTGTTTCTTTTTGAACATCCTACAATATTGTCATAAGACTTTTTCTAATTTTGTTGAAAAATCAAAAATTCAAATTAAACATTTTTTGATAGGATGCGTAATTTTTGTTTCAATCGTGAAAAATAACACTAACAATAAAAAAAATGTGCAAAAATGACTTAAGTTACGAAAGAAGATGAATAGACAAAAGTAGTTCAACCAAAAAAGATCTGCAAGTTTATTATAAACTTTTGTTAGAAAAAACCATTTAAAATAAAAAAAGTAACATTTTTGAAAAACGATACACGCTACAATAACATTTTTTCTAACAAAATTACATTTAATTTAATTACTCATGGTTTTTGGTTTAAGTCGTAAAAAATAACATTGAACATAAACAAATTAAAATGGAAAAACGACACAAGTTGCAATAAAATGCATAATAACAAAAAATTTTTCTATAGGATGCGCATTTTTTTTCAATTATAAAAACAATACAAGGAAAATACGTCTGCTTTTAACATCAATGCATATTGTGAATTGTAATGATATACATTTATTGAAATGGTATATCACGGTAGCTGGGGATACAATCAAATGAAAAGTCAGGAACAAATATTAAAGTAATCATGATAAATACAATTTGTACCTTATTTTGCAACATCTAAATAAGCAATCACAGGCCGACCTACAGAAATAAATCTAATATTATGTACATTCGGTATAATAATTTTGAACATATTGTATACCATTAAGCCTTTATTCTTTATTCGGGGTAGGCGTGACTCTACCCGATTCGGGTAGTGTTTCTAGGTGGATAGTTTCTTGTAGTAAATAACTACAAGTGTGGGCTCGCCACACCCACGACATGCCAAAAGCACGTAGTTAATCGTATTCCCGGACGGTCACCTATCCAAGTACTAACCGCGCCCAACCCTGCTTAACTTCAGTGATCTAACGAGAACTGGTTTTTTCAGCGTGGTATGGCTGAAGGAGCTTTAAAAAAAGAGAATTCACAATTACCAAATTACAGTTGTCGATGATTTGACCTTAATTTTTAAAAGGTCTGTGCACAAATGGGGGGGGGATGCAAAGACCGACCGCAAAGCGCGAGATCTAACAGCCGCGTGCCGTAGGCGCGCTCAAACTTGCGAGCGAAGCAAGCCGCGCGCGAAACGTGCGATGAAAACGTGTCCGCGAGCAGGGTATATTTTTTTTAAATTTATACCTTTCATTCGAAACTTGCCGGGAAATCGTAAAATCTTAAGAGAATTTTTTTCATTTTGTTCAAAAAAAAACATCGTTTGTTGGAATTAGCAACATTTATTGAAGCACAGTTCGGTCGAAAGGCTAATGGAGGTGATGGATGCAACCACTCGTTAAGTCCTTTCATTCGACTATTATTACTCAAAATAAGTAGTAAAAACTTACAACATTTTCTGATCGAAAATCGATGTTTTGTAAAACACAATTTGCGATCATTCGACTGTTTTTCGATAAAAATGCTTGAAATTTTCATGGTATATTCTCAATACATAAGCGATGACTACAAGCAACGCACTTTGTTAAAAAAATGAATATGTTTATTGTTGTTCAATAACAAATTAATTCGGAACGAAAACCACATTTCTCAAAATTCGACCAACGGGACCAGTCTTCGAAAAAATATTAGTTGAAATAACTTGGCTTCCGTTTCCGTTTCCCTTCAGAAAGGAACAAGGAGAACAAGAAAGTTAGGATTCAACGAAAAACACCAGAAAGAGATAGGGGGGTTGGGGGGATGTTTGAGAAACTAGAAGCCCTCATAAACAGTTTAGAGAGGAAACAAGGAAGAGACTGGATGATATGAATAGGGATATGAATAGGCAGGGGAAAGGCGTAAGGGAGGAAGTGAGAAAAGTGAGAGAAAAGTGGGAAGAGTGGGATAAACTCTGGAAAGAGGTGAAAGACAAGGTATGGGGTAAACTAGAGAGTATAGAGAGTAGATAGAGAGAGGTTGACAAACAGAGAAATAGTGAGGTAAAACAGTTTGAAGAACGGGTAAGCAACTTAGAAATCAGGAAAGAGCATATGGGGAAGGGAACAAAGAGTGCGGAAATAGTAAAAAGGAATTGTGATAACTTGCAAAATGAGAATGAAAGATTGAAGAAAAGACTGAGAATCTTTTGGGAGATATTGGAGTTCAGGTAAGGGTAGAAGGAATTAAGAGAATAGAATGGACAAAAGAAGGAATGTATGGCATGGGTAGAGAGGAAATGGGGCGCATAGTATGGATGGGGAGAGACAGATTATGGATAAATGGGGAGGAATGGTTCTGGGACGAAGAATTAGAAGAAATAAGGAAAAAGGATAAAAGAGTTGAGAAAAGTAGAAAAAAGTAAGATGCAAAAGAGTTTAGAGATCAAACAGAGGGGTTTTCAAACGGCAAGGTGGAAGAAAAGTGAGGAAGATAGGTGAGCGAAGGGAAGAGAAGAACCTGAAGATAGCTTTCTGGAATATGTCAGGCTTAAAGAGCAAGAACGAAGGATTTTGGCGGGAGTTAGAAATGTGGGATGTGATTACGACGAGTGAAACCTGGGCGGATGAGAAGGACTGGAAGGGGATGAAAAGGATGTTACCTAAAGATTATGTGTGGAAAATGCAAGAAGCAAGAAAAGAACACGTTAAAGGTACATGGATGGGTGGCATGGTCTCAGGGGTGAGAAAAGAGTTGGCAGTAAAAGGGAGAACAGAGGAGGACAGGGAGGAAAAGGATGGAACAATGGTAGGAAGGATTATAATTGGAAAAGTCAAAATAGCGGTGGTTTGTGTAAATAGGAGAAGAGGGGAAGAGGAAGGTTGGGGAGTAATAAGAAGGTGGGTGGAGGAAAAGAAGAAAGAGTTGGTTTTGATAGGAGGTGACTTGCATGCCTGGCCTGGCGAGCAAGGGGGAGGGATTTGGGGTGAAGAAAAGGAGGCCCATATAAGGAGCTCTAAGCATAGGGAGATAGACCGGGAGGGGAGGAGGTTACTAGAGATAATAGGAGAAACCAGATGGTTTATATGTAATGGCAACCTGAAAGGAGATGAGAAAGGAGATATTCCATTTATAGGTAAGGGAGAAAGAGTAGCAGACTGAATCCTGGCGGAAGAAAGAATGAGGAATATGATAGGCAGTATGAATGTGGGGAATGAGATTGGGTCCAAGCACTTCCCAGTAATAGCTACACTGAAAGGTGGCGTCGGTAAGCGCGGTAGAGGGAGAAAGGAAAGAGGCACGAAAATGGGAGTCTGGGGGAGTGGTAGATAAATTACAAGAGTTTAGACAAAAAATGGAAAAGGAGAATGTTAGGTATGATGAAGAGGAGGGAGTAGACTCGTTAATTGAAAGGTTGAAAGGGTCGATTGAGAAGGTAAGGGATGAGATAGGTACAAAAGAAGGAAGAGAAGAAGGAAGGAGAGGCTGGTGGGACGAGGAATGCAGGGAGAGTAAAGAGAGAATGAAAGAGTGTGTAAGAAACTGGAGGAAAGGAGAAACGGAGAAGGCGGAGAACAACAGGAGAAAAAGAGATTCAAGGGTTTGTTAGGGGGAGAACAAAATAGGATCAGAGGGGAAAATAGAAGGGTAGTCCAGGGAGAAATGGAGGAAGGGAACGAAATAAGAAGAGAAAAAGTGAATGAGGGGATAGATAGGCTAAAAAGAAACAACGCTACAGGAGAGGATGGTATGGAGAACGAAGCGATAAATTATGGAGGAGAAGGGGTTAGGGCAGGGATGTGAAAGATCTGCAACAAGGTCTGGAAAGGAGCAGGGTGGCCGGAGGATTGGTTGATAGGGCTGGTGGTACTGCTTGTCAAGAAAGGGGTGGACAAGAAGGTAGAGTAGTACAGAGTGATCACTCTCATGCCAGTGGGTTATAAAATATGCGCAGAAATTCTAAGAAAAGGGTTAGAGAGCCAGATAGAACAGAAACAAAGTATCCCACATAATCATACGGGATTGAGAAAAGACATGGGTACAATAGATAACATTTACGTACTCAACTACTAGGTTAACAGAAATTTAGGGAGAAAAAGAGGCAAATTAGTCGTCTTATTCATAGATTTTAAAGCAGCTTTTGACTCAGTGAATAGAAAAGTGTTATGGCTGGCAATAAAAGAGAGGGGAATAGAGGAAGGGTTGGTGGGGAGGATAATGGAAATTTTTACTGAAACCAGGACTAGGGTGAAGATACGGGGGAAAACAGGGGAGGTTTTCTGGACAGGAAGAGGTCCAAGACAAGGGTGCCCGTTGAGTCCGCTACTCTTTAATATGCTGTTGGCAGACTTAGAGTAGAAGCTAAAGGAGAAAGGCAAAGGAGGAACGATTTTAGGTAATGGCAAACTATACTCTCTAGCATACGCGGACGACGTAGTTCTGTTAGCAGACGATAAAAAGGGGATGAACCTAATGATGAGAAGAGTGGGACGATGGTCGTGGGGGTTGAGGCATAGGCTTTGGACCCACTCCGCCGGCTTGCGGGTTCGATTCCCGTCTCGCACTCTGGAAGAGCCTCGGTGGCCCATGCGGTGAACACTTGCCTAGCAAGGGAGCTGTTCATCTCCGGAGAGTCGTGGGACTGGTACCTCTAGAGAAAAAGGTTCTCTAAGTACTTAAGACTGTTGCTCTTGGTGTTTCGGAACCCACCTTAAACTGTAGGTCCCCCTCCTACCACCAAGTAAGTGTGTGGGGGGTGTGTAAAGAAATAGGGAAGATATACAAGAAAAATTTAAACCCTTAGGGGACACATTAGAAGCTTCTATTCCACCTAATGATGAGAACTTTCGAAGAGTATGTGGGAATAAAAGAACTGACGGTGAGTGTAGGGAAGACCAAGGTGATGTGCTTCAGAAGCAGAACGATCAAAATAGGTTACGTTTAGAAGATGAACGGACAAACAGTGGAAAGTGTGGAGGAGTTCTGTTACTTAGGTTTTTGGTTCAAGGCAGGAGGGAGAAACGAGGTATACGTGAGGAAAAGAATCGGATGTGCGAGTAAAGTAATGGGCCAAGTATGGGGTATAGGAAAGAGAAGGTTCAATGACGATTGGAGAATGCGGGTTTGGTTGTTTGAAGCGTTGGTTTGGGCGGTGTTGTGGGAGTGTTATGTTTGTGTTGTTTGGGAGTGTTATGGGGGTTAGTTGGAGTTGCCTAGAATACATGTTCAGGTAAGAACTAGGAAGGGGAAAAATGGTAACTAGACAAATTAAGAGAGCCTGGAGGTTTGAAGACAAGCTGAAAAGGGGAGAGGGGAGCAGAATAGCACAAGTGTGCTTGGACGAAGTTCCGAACAAGGAGGCGAGAGGCAATTTGGGAAATTCGAAATGGGAGGAAGAAAGGAAAAAAATGAGGAGGGTTGGTGATATACAAGAAGGGGTTCTGGATTGGCAGAGTATGCAATTAGAGCTATTAGTAAGACAAGGAGAAGAGAGATGGAGAAAGATTACGGATTCGAGGTACAATATATGGTATATGATGGTCAAAGGGTTGACGGAACCAAAATATTTGCAAAAAATAAAAAACGAAGACAAATGGAATAGGGTGGTACGGTTTAGAATGGGAGGAGCAGTGAGAGCTTGTAGATATTGGATGGATGAAAAGGACAACCTGTGCAGAGTAATTGGATACGAAATGGAGTCATGGGCACATGCGTTAGAGAGGTGTACAGGAGATGAAGATGGACAGTTGAGTGTGAATGAGTGTGTAAGATGGGTTTTGGATGGTAAATGACAGGGAGTGACGTGGGTGAAGAAATTGGAAGAAGTAAGAGAAAGCAAGGGAACAGGGTAGAGCCTAACGGGTAATCATATTAAAGGAAAGTAAATTGCAAAAAGTTTATTTCAATTCATGGAAAATCTATTTTTATGGTAAGAGGAAACGGAAGCCCTGGAAGATCCCTCTTTTGTAGAATTATTAGCATTAAGATTATTGTTATTATTATAAGTAAGGCGAAACATTAGAATATAAGCAGCGGTTAAGTTAGATTAAGGATTGAATGTAAATATATGTAGGGGAGACCGGGGCCAGTTGGGACACGGGGCTAGTTGGGACAAAGCGAGTTTTAGTACTTATATTTAACATATCGCACCATCTGTTTGACAGTGGTCGAAGCTCCCGATACGTATGTACCAGCATATTTTGATGTCAAAATATTGCGTTTCACAGAAAATATTGCCATATATGCTTTTTCAAAAGTGGTTAGTAACTTTTTGTTTTGTTGGTTTTTTCGTTAAATCTTCCTCAGATTGTCGCGGGGCAAGTTGGAACGATTTAACGTATTTATAACAGTGCTAGACATTATGTTATTACTTAAACTTTTGCTTAAACTTGAATTTTTTCCTGTCTGCTGCGAAAATCTAAATATCAGGCCAGATTCTTTCTAAAGACGACGTGAAAAAATAGGATCTGCCTACAAGAAGAAAGACAACTGAGTTTAATAATATTATAAAAGAATAAAAAATTTGACAGTTTATTCATTTACAAAAGGTCAATCGCTTATTTTTTTCTTACAATTACCTTGTTAATGAACATAATTACAAGTTATTCTAGTTTTCATAAAAATGTATTGGAATTTCCCTGTAATTCATGAAAAATTTAATAAAATAATGAAGATTTTTTGAGGTCAAATTTACAAAACGAACAAAAAAATTCGTTATGAATCCCGGATTTTTGCAACGAAAAAGTTCTCATAAATTTTTCTTATTCTATAAAGTTGAAAAAAAAACACTTGATGAAAAGTATAAATAATTGTGTGAAAGTTTTATATAATAGATCTAATAAAAAAGGGATTTTCCAATCAAATAATTGCGAATTTGATAAAAACTTCGATCAGTAAGGAATCAAAGAAAATTTGTATAAGTGAATCAAACGAATGCAGTGACATTTGACTTTAAATTTGCAACATTTATCTATGATTTTTTTAGATTTCTATATTTTTCATCATGTAGGTCGATCATCTGATTCGTATCCGATTTTCAAAATATAAAAAATCGGGTTAACGTTTCGTGTTGCATAATATGATATAAAAAAATACTAAACAGTAATAAAATGGAGTCATAAAAAATTTGCTAAAAAATGTCTTCAAAAGGCATTTAAAAAATTATTTCAAAAAGTTTAAGAAGAAATAACAAAATAGGAATTAATAAACCAGAAGAAACAATATTTAACCTGAAAGTGATATAAAGTGACTTAATACGCTTTTTTCGTACTTGAACACAACTGGAAAATTAACAAAATAAGTCAAATGTCTTTAAAAGTGATTGATCTAACATTTCCCCCCTTTAAAAACTATTACAGACTCTCTAAATTGACATTGTTTTATTTCACCCAACCTTTTTGGGGGTCGTACGACGATAGATTTCAGCCTTGCTTTCGGGCTCGCCGGAGGGTTTTTACGTCGGTGTCCGGATGCCCAACGGGGTGGTGATACCGGACGTCGTTTTCCCCTTAGTCTGTCCGCTCAAAGAGTTGAGGGCAAAAATCTTTCTGTTTGGACGAAGTATGGTGGAGAGAACCTAGATCCTCGGGAAAGGACTGTAAGAAAAGTTGGAACCTCGATCCTCGAGAAAGGACCGTAGGAAAGGATAGAACCACGATCCTCGCGAAAGGACTGTAGGAATAGCTAGAACCTCGATCCTCGAGAAAAGGACCGTAGGAAAAGTTAGAACCTCGATCCTCGCGAAAGGACCGTAGGAAAAAGTAGAAACCTCGATCCTCGAGAAAGGACCGTAGGAAAAGAAAGAGAACCTCGATCCTCGAGAAAGGTCCGTAGGAAAAGAGAGAGAACCTCGATCCTCGAGAA
>CAKNXH010055076.1:0-18452 GCA_932178445.1 Andricus quercusramuli | reverse complement strand
GAGGACCGTAGGAAAAGAGAGAGAACCTCAATCCTCGAGAGAGGACCATAGGAAAAAGGTAGAAACCAGATTAGGTAGAGATTAGAAAGAGATTAGGACAAAAAAAAATTAAGTTCATTATAGAGTTACCCTTGCAGCTGGTCAATGTTTCCGTCTAGCTTAGCGCTCCCCAGCATTCGGACGGAAAAAGTTCCGGAAAAGAAACAACACTCTGTATTTTCACTTTAGTTACAGTTCTTTATTCAGTGTTTTAAACGTTTTGAGTTTGTCCGTGAAGTACTGAAACTCCCATACCTCGAAAGTCGAAAAACCCATAAAACTCGCGATCGATAGTAAGAAAAAAATATAAAACGCGCATTCGAAAGACAAAAACCATAAAACTCGGGCGCAATCGAAAGACAAAAGCCATGAAACTCGGGCGCAATAGAAAGACAAAAACCATTAAACTTGGGCGCAATATTGCGAAGGCTCAACCTGTGCCACTTGGGTGGTGAGAAGAGCTCGAGTCTTCTCCGTTCGACGGTCCGATGTCGACTGACTTGTGAGCACGACCGCTGCCTCTCGCTGGGCGGTCGGCGCTCGCTTGGTGGCCCGACTCCGTACTAGGATAGTTCGTATCGTTGCCACTAGTGGCGTCGCTGGTGCGCGGAAAATATTCAAATACGTGGTAGTGTTCATTGTGACGAATGGCCACGAAAATAATTATGTATTCCAATACTTTAAGATGTCGGCCAAAAAACCTAAAGTGTTTTTTGGCGGACGTCAATCCACGGGGTGTTTTCTTGGCTTTTCGTCACATAGTGGGTAACCTTTAAAAACGGAAAATACAATAACTAAATCTAAAGTCACATATTATAGTAAAAACTTTGTCCAACTAAATAGTCTGGAAACGTTATTTTAAATGAGAGTTAAGCTAATCAAAACTAGATACAAAAAAAGGTAAATACAACGGTGTACAAAAGAAACGCTTATTACTTTTTTTGTGTAACTAAATAGGTTGGAACGATATTTTAAATGAGAGTGAACCTAATTAAAACTAGGTATAAAAAAGGTAAATACCACAGTATACAAAAAAAACGCTCATTACTTTTTTTTGTGTGTAACTAAATAGGTTGGAACGATATTTTAAATGTGAGTGAACCTAATTAAAACTAGGTATAAAGAAGGTAAATACAACAGTAATAAAAAAAAACGCTTATTACCTAATGCTGCAGCCAAAACTCCTAGGTTTACTTATAACTAAGGTGATTTAAAGATTTTATATACCGCGCGGTTACTAATCTGAAATTAAAAACAAGAAAAATTCTTATGAACTAATCATGCAACTTACATTACTATATTTTACATTTTTTTTCGAGCTCGAAGATTGTATCGTGGATTCCCACGATTACTGATGAATTCTTCCTTTTCCGTAGGCCGCTTCCTAGGCCGCCCTCGACGACGTTTCTTAGCCGGAGGGTGTTCTATATTGTCCTGTTTAGATTCTTCTTTGTCACCTTCAGTGTCCCGGATATCATGGGGATTATCAACGGAGACGAGTGCTGGTGACTCATTTTCCACAGGGTGCTTCCTAGGCCGCCCTCGACGACGTTTCTTAGCCGGAGGGTGTTCTATATTATCTTGTTTAGATTCTTCTTTGTCACCTTCAGTGTCCCGGATACCATGGGGATTATCAACGGAGACGAGTGCTGGTGACTCATTCTCCACAGGGTACTTCCTAGGCCGCCCTCTACGGCGTTTCTTAGCCGAAGGGTGTTCTATATTGTCCTGTTTAGATTCTTCTTTGTCACCTTCAGTGCCCTGGATACCACGGGGTGATCAATAGGAGTGAACGCTGGCGACTCAGTGACCTGAGCATCTAGTGTACTCATTGGGGGTCGGGTTTGTGTATCGACGACTTGGGCAGCAGTGGGGCTGATCATCGATAACCCAGAGGTGAGCTCAGCGTTCCGGGTTGCAGAGTGGTTGTCCTTTGGTGGAGTCACTGGCTCGAGTTGCGGAGTAACATTGGGGTTACTTTGTTGAATAACTTCTGATGTGATCTCCCTGGCATGTGCAGGATACATTTGAGTAGTGTGCATTTTCGTAATGTGATTGCCTAGATCTATTTGGTAGACTTCTCCACTGATTCGCTTGGTCACGGTAAATGGACCCTTTCCTAGGGGTGCAAGGGCAGCATTGAAACCTTGAAACTTGTTAGAAAGTTCGTGACTTCGAATTTAGACCTGGTCGCCCACTTGATATCCTGGTTTCAGGATCTTGGGTGCTTCTTTCCTATGTCTCTTCTTCACTTTTCGGCCTGGTGTTGCCTAACTTGCACGATCCGGGCGTCCCTGAAAGTCGCATTGGGCATCTCTGGCGGCGTACGAAAGGTCCATTTTCCCGGACGTTTGAGCATTGTACCAAACAACACCTGGCCTGGGGAAAGACCCGTAGCGGCGTTGTATCTTGTACGCGTGTTGTACAAGATCTGAGAGATATCTAGGTCCCAGTCCTTGTGAGGTCTTACGACGAGACGTAACCTCATTCCTTTTTTAATGTCTTGGTTCTTCCGTTCCATTGGGTTGGCCCGGGGGTGATAAGTAGGAGTCGTCCAACAAGCTGTTCCCCACTTTTCACAAGCTTGTAGCCAAGTTTTCCCCGTAAACTGGGTCCCGTTATCCGTCAGCAGAGCACGTGGATACACATATCGACTGAACACTTCTCGTTCGATGATATTGACGACTTGTGGAGCTTTTGCACTTCCAAGGGGGGAGGCCTCCACCCATCTCGAAAAGAGGTCGGTAACGACAAGTAGGAAGGTTTTTCCTCTTGAAGATCTGGGATAGGGTCCCATCAGATCTAGAGCCACTAATTCCCATGGGTTCTGCGGCTGCCGAGGTCGTTGCTGATCCCGGTGTGAGGTTCTGGTGGGCTTACAACATGCACAGAGCCGACAGCTCTGGACGTATTTGCGTACGTCCTCCCTCATTTTAGGCCAGAAAAAGCGTTCCTTGATTACACGAAGGGTTTCATCCATACCGGGATGTCCAGCGAGTCCTGAGTCATGGTACTCGTTAAGTACAAGTTCGCGAGTCTCAGTGGGTACGTAAAACAACCAGGGGTTCTTGGATACACCACCAGACCTCCACAGGCCAGTCTCGTTGAAACGATACTGTTAAAAGAAGGCGGTTTCCTTCGAGGACAGACTAGGTTGCTGTGATAGTTTTTTCAACTTAGAGACGATCCTGCTGGTTTCTCGATCCATCTGCTGAGACGTAGAAATTTTTTCATACAAGTCATTTGTTTTTATAGTCGCTAGGAAGGGTCTGTGGACTCTGAGTCGGTCGGCCCTCTCAGGTGGAAGCATACGCACCTGGTATTGAAGATCTTCGTTGAAATCTGGACCGGAAGGGTTCCTGGCTAACGCCACAGGGAGCCGATTCTGGCTAGTCAGGCAGCGTTCCACGGTGAAGTCATATTCCCCAAGTAAACATGCCCAGCGTCCTAACTTCGCACGGGTGTCTTTGAAGTTCTTTAACCAGGAGATGGCCTCGTTGTCGGTTATCAGAGTGAAGTGATGTCCCAGGAGATGACAGGAGAACTTCTTCACGGCCCATACGACGGAAAGACATTCTCGCTCATTCTTCTCCTAGCGGGTTCCTGTTGTGGAAAACTTCGCACTAGCATAGCTGATTATGTTGCGCGACGTGTCGGGTCGGGTCTGATAAAGGACAGCTCCCATTCCCACGTCACTGGCGTCAGTCTGCAGGGCATACGGGAGGTCTGGCTCCGGTCTACCGGATGTAAGGGTTTTTTAAACAACGTCTTGATTTTTTCGAAGGACGCAGCCGCTTCTGCTGTCCAATTCCATCTGCCAGGTTGCTTTCCCAGTAGATTAGTAAGAGGCGCGGTGGTTGTAGAGAAGTGAGGTACATACTCCTGGATCCACCCACAGATGCCGAGAAATTTCTGCAACTGTTTCTTAGACCTTTGGGGTTCCGCTTGCAGAACAACATTCACGTGTTCGGCTTGGGGTTGATTGGTATTAGGAGTTACCACATGACCGAGAAAATCGATAGCCGTTTTGCCGAATTTGCTCTTCTCCAAAGAGCATTGGAGGTTATGCAATGTGAGCCGTTCCAGAACCAGATTGACGTGATGCAGGTGTTCTTCCCAAGTTTTGGAATAAATAATAATATCAAAGTAGACCATGCAAATCTTGTTGATATAACCAACTAGGACAACCTGTGACATCAACTGCTGAAATGTGCTTGGCGCATTTTTTAAACCAAAAGGCATAACCCGGAACTGATAAGTGCCGCCTTGAGGTAAAGTAAAAGCAGTGTATTTCTTCGAAGACTCTTCCATTGGGACCTGCCAGTATCCGTTGCGCAGATCGATGGTGGAAAACACACAGGCATTACCGAGTTCCTTTAACGTTTCCTGTATGTGTGGGAGTTCCTGGGAAGTGTCTTTTGTGATGGCGTTCAGACGTCGATAATCCACACAAAAGTGGGGTTTCCCATTCTTGCGGAACACAATCACATCTGGCGAACTGTACTGAGAAGTCGACGGTTCATCGATTCGTGCGGCCAACATTTCTTGCACTTGGTCCCAAATAATTTTTCTTTTTTTCGGGCGAGCATGGGTATGGACGAAGTCGAAAGGGCTGACGGCTAATCAGTTCGAGACGATGGTAAGTCGAGGTTGTTTGAGTGGGATCCCCTGTCGGGTTGACCGTTTGCGGAAAACGTTGAAGAATTCCTTGGAATTCGTCCTTATACTGGTCTGGAACCTCGTTTAAAGCCATGACTATCTCTGGGTCACTAATAGGTGCTGGAGTCGGAGAGTCCACTAAATAAATGGTGAATCTATCTTTGTTGCCGACGTAGATATACCTTCTTGGCTTGTCATAAACTCCCCGCTGTTCCTCTATCCAAGGATCTCCGAGAATTAGTGGGCTATTGAGTTCTTCGCTAACCAGAAAGGAGGTCTTTTTAGCTCGTCCACAAACGCTGATTTCCAATTCCAATTCTCCGAGAACTGTCAAAGTGACTCCAGGCTTTGCTACGTCCACTTGTTCGTGAACGGGGCTCATAGTCGTGTACTGCCTTTCGGTGAGATATCGTGGATGCACGAAGTTGTCGGTCGAGGCACTGTCGAAGAGGGCCTGCACTCCGATTCCGTTGATGTGGATAAAGAAGTGCGGTAGTTGTTTGTTTCGACGCTGGGTCTTTTGGAGTCTCATTGGGGAACGGTCTTGTTTATCGCCGTTCCCCTGCGCCAGTTTTCCGGAGCTAGTTTTTTGTTTGGAGATTGAGTCTTGCTTTCCGACTGTAGTTTTTGTTTATACACCGGGCAATCTCGATTGAAGTGACGGTCTGGACAGTGCCAACACTTCGGAAGCTGGCGTTGTGGAGCCGGTTCGACCAGTTCGACACGACGTTCCATTCTCCTGGAGCTGTGAACCGTTCCCGTTTCATCATACTCTGCCTCCACAGCTCTGGTCATCAGGGTAGTGAAGTTGGCTGGTTGGGAGGCGCGGATTCCTTGGCAAATTGATGGCCTCAGGAGCTCGAGCAAAGTGGCTACCATAGTTTGCTCAGTGGTTGTCGGCTGTAGTCGCCGGAAGAGAAGATACTTCTTTTGAAGAAACGGTCCCACAGGCTCTTTCTCAGATTGGCGCTGAGAATACAGTTGAGAATTTAAACGCCCGACCACCGTAGCACCATTTTATCGGTGAAGGAACATCTCGCGGAAATCTCCCCATTCCTAAGGTAAGCCGCGATAAGTGTCCCACCATCTTTCGGCATTACCTTTTAAGGCTTGGTTCACCAGAGAGGTGCGTTGATTGATCGGTGTGCCAACTAACATGAAATGGTCTTCCATTTGCATAAGGAATAAGTTTGGGTCCTCGTGATCCCTTCCATGAAACTCGGGGATTGGTGGGGCAAGTGGTGGTCCTTGGAGAAAGTCTCGCCATTGCTGCCAATTAATAAGAGGGACCTGAGGATTCAGAAATGCATCCTGACCTGGTTGATTCTGTTGAGGATTTGGTGGTTGATTAGCCTCAAAGTTGACCCGCGGATTTTCCTGACGAATTCCGTACATATATCCAGGTGGATTTGGGGCGAGGTTCACGGGTGGATTCACCCGCAAGTGGTTTTGTCGATTTACCTGTTGAATTCCGTTCGGATATTCCAACTGATTAGCGCCGATATTTCCGGAATCATTTTCAGGCTGATTTGCATGTGGATCTGCACGTTGAAGAGGTTGCTGATCGTATCGTTTATCGATTCGTATCGTTGCCACTAGTGGCGTCGCTGGTGCGCGACAAATATTCAAATACGTGGTAGTGTTCATTGTGACGAATGGCCACGAAAATAATTATGTATTCAAATACTTTAAGATGTCGGCCAAAAAACCTAAAGTGTTTTCTGGCGGATGTCATTTTATAGGTTAAAAATTCATCTTTTTGATTGAAAATTTAACTTTTTTTCAAAAATCTTTGTTTTTTGGTTGAAAATTTAACGATCCATTTCTTTTTTATTGGTTGAAAATTAATCTTCTTGGTTTAAAATTAATTTTTTTTGTTAGGAAGTTAACTATTTCTTGAAAATTCTTTGTTTTTAAAAACTATTTCATAAATTTTTGGACATTTTTCCAATTCTGAGAATATTTGCAATCACTTTAACTCTTCTAAAATTCCTAAATGTTTTCTAAACTGACCCGAATTTCTCTTAAAGTCTTGAAAAATCTTTAAAAATGATAAAAAAGCATTAAATTATTCCAGATTTTTTTCTCGGAATTTATAGAAATCTTTTTAAATATTTTAATTTCTTTTTTGAATTTTCTTGAAAAATTAATTTTTAAAAACGAAAAAACCTTTCCAATTTTCCTATAAATCTTAAGAATATTTTTTCATTCTCTTAAAACCTTTCAAAATTCTTAAAAAGTTTATAAATTTTTCATTCGAAATCTTTAAAAATCTACATTTTCTTTTAATTGTTTTTTATTCTGTTCAAGTTTAAACTTTTTTTCGTTTGGTGAAATTGGCAAATTTTATTGAAGTACAGTTACGTCGAAAGGCTGATTATAACTTTTGTGTTACGAAAGGTATGGTGGTTAATTTAGACAACAGGTGGGGCATTACGTAAGTTATCTACTATTTATTCTATGGGTTTTGATTTAATTTGCTGATTTTGATAGAAAATTAATTATCAAGGTTAAAAATTCATCCACTTGATTGAAAATGTAGCTATTTTTTTAAAATACGTTGTTCTTAGTTGACAATGTAGTTATTCCATTTGCGTTTTTATTGGTTAAAAATTAATCTTCTTAGTTCAAGATTAAATTTCTTAATTAAAAATGTGCCAAAAACTTTTTGTAGAATAAATCACTGAAGAGGGCCCATACATGGAGCCGAAACGTCTAATAAAAAGTTAAATCTTCTCCATCATGTATGGACCCCGAAGCCACAAAACAGAAAACTAGTTTTAGTACTGAGAGTCGCAGAAAGCCGCGAACAATTCACTTCTCAACTTCCTAAGTATCATTTAAACGGACCCGCATTTTTCTTAAAATTTTGAAAATCTTTAAAAATTAAAAAAATTGCCCTAAGATATTCTGTTTTTTTTTTCTCGCCATTTTTACACTAAGCGAAGAATTCCCCAGTGGTTCGGGTTTACACCCCAATAGTTGGGGTGGTTTTTTTTTCTGTTTCACACGAAGGATTGGTGCGCTCGCACGACTGAGTCGTGCGAGCACCCCAACCATTCGGGTTCTCACCCGAAACAGCAGCGGCCGAACTGGTGGGGTGCCCGCCCGAATGGTTGGGGAGCTTGCACGAATGATTGGGGTAGTGGCACGAATGATTAAGGTCGTTACACTACTCAAACCAATTAAAAATCTTACACGTTGATGATGACAGTTCAACCCTGTCCTAAAGCACTGCATGTACATTATCGAGTTTTCGATTATGTGATTTACCTAATCTTAGAATGCTCCGTTAGTATAAATATGAGTGAGTTGGCAATTAGTGCGCGCCCGAGAAATTTCGTGTAGAAAAATTAAATATAAGCGGGCATATATAAGCAGTATCAAAGTTTTTCGGTTGACCGATATTAAGCGAAAGTAACTACTATTTCATTTAGAGCGTAGAACTTCATAACCTAATAGAGTAAATATCTCTTAGTTATGGTCTGACCGATTGCGACCTTAAACAACAATCTTTTAAGGTGAATCGAGTTCAATCTGCATGCCTAATTTTAATTACAAATATAGTTCTGTTTGATCTAATTAGCAAAAAGAAAAAGAAAAAACTCGCATAAATGAACATGAAAAATATGGGAAAGAAGAATCTGTGATTAATATACATCAGAACAAATTTAACCATAAATTTGATTGGAATAACGCAAAAATATTAGATTTTGACCATACAAAACGTCTAATTTCTGAGATGATTCATATTAAGAGTAATCCGAGTAGTATAAATAAAAAAGAGGACATTCATGCATTGGACTTCCGATATTTTCCTATTCTGCAAAAATTTAATTCATAATTCCACATTTACTTACACATTCAGATTCTTTGACACATTTATTCACGCACACAGAAATGTATTAGAGATTATATATCATTTGTATTTATTATCGCTTCCTCAGTCTTCGTTGTGTCGTCCTTAACTAACGTACGACTTATGCCAATTTGGCATATGACTCATTAAACAAAAAATTTTTTCGACTATATTGGTAATTATCGATTTTTAAATTCAGTGTTATTGGATACCGCTGTGATGTAAAAAAGTGTTTGTTTTTAATGTGAATCTTATTTTTAATAAACAATTCTTTTTAGCCTGATGAGGTCAGAGAACCAATCTGGCGAAACGTTGCGAAGAAACACAAACTAATTTGTGATTATTTACCCTCAATTGGCCGATTTACCAGCTACTACGATTATTAATATATGGAGGATGATTCACCAATATTAAAAAAAAAAATAAAAAGAATTCACAAAATTGTCAACATTCATGGATTGTTCAAAATTTTCAATTTTGGAAAACTGCGTGCTGCTACGTAATTGGATACCCGGAAAATTGCCTAGTTTTGAAAAAACCGCGAATTTTTACAATTTTTGAAAATTCAACCCTTTTTAATAATCAGGCGAAACTGACCTACATTTGCTATTCGAATTAGACCTGAAGATTTTGAAAAACTTTGAAATTACACTCCATATGTCTAAATTAACAAAATATTGCGATTTTTATAACCTTTGCTTGATGGTTGAAAATTCTCGAATCCCAAAATAGAGCAATGAGAATGAATTTAAAAAGTAATAAAATATTCATTTTTACCATTCAAATGATTGAGGATGGAAAAAGGAAATGTTTTGTTTTTTAATTTATTGTTTAAAGTACAAAACAATCATTGTCATGTATATTTCATTATTATACGATACATTTTTATATCAAATTAATACTTCTCACAATAAAGGTGAAATCTCGTAAATTAATATTTATTTCTTCGATTTCATTCGATGAAATGTTACATCAAGCTTTCTCTTATATTATTAAAACGTTTATCAAGTATAATATCGTGAATCAACGGGAAAAAGCTCCGGGATTTGTTGGTAACCTGAGATAAATAAAAATGTTCAAGTTTTTGGTGCTGATTTTATCAGCCCAAAAGTCAACGAAAAATAAATCGCCTCTTCACAGAATTCTTTCCATTACATCATTCCCTAATATTCGCACTTGACTGGAAAATGCGGGCACATGAATAATAAAATTGAGATAAACTAGAAACAGTGACATTCGGGAAGAGCCTGATGTTTATCAGCTGCGGCTATTAGCGAACATGCGCAAACGTCGAACGCGCAGCATCCAACGAGGTGGACTACTCGAATCTCCCCAATCATACGTGCAAGCTCCCCAACCATTCGGGCGGGCGCCCCACCAGTTCGGCCGCTGCTGTTTCGGGTGAGCACCCGAATGGTTGGTGTGCTCGCACGACTCAGTCGTGCAAGCGCACCAATCCTTCGTGTGAAACAGAAAAAAAGAAACTACACCAATTATTGGGGTGTAAACCCGAACCACTGGGGAATTCTCCGCTCAGTGTGGAAATCTTTAGAAATTATTTTCAAATCGTTTTAAATTGTCTCTAAGAATTTAGTTTAAAAAAATCCTTTCAATTTTCTATATGAATCTTAAGATTCCGAAAAGAAGAAAGCTTTTTAAGAATTTCGAAATATTTGAAGAGGCTAAATAAATTTTCTGAAGTTTCCTAAGAAAATGTACAATGATTTTTTCATTTCAAAAAATTAATTTGAAGAGAATATTGACGAAGATTTCATTATAATACAAACATTTTCTTAACCCTTAAAGACCCACTGGGAACTTTAGTTGCCAAAAAGGGTTCAAAATCCATATCTCGGGTCTTATAGGGTCATATTCCTGGGAAATTGAAGATAATAATTTTTAATTTTGAAAAATTAATTTCAAAGGAATATTCAAAAACATTTTAAAACATTTCAAAACTTGAAACAACTTTTCAAAAAAGAATCTGGAAGATTTTAAGTCAGTTTTTATAGTTTTGCACAATTTGAAAAAAAAGAGAAAAAATTCGAATTCATATGAAACATAGACATAGAAGAAACATAGAAGAAAATGAAGATTTTTGTAGATTTTGAAATAAAATTTTGGAAGCTTTTCAAGAATTTTGAAAGGTTCCAAGAAAAGTAAATGTTTTTCTTAAGATTTCTTGGAGAGTTTTCAATGTTTTTTTAATAAAAAAAAGTTGAAGGAAAATTGAAACATATTTTTAAACATTTCAAAAAATGAGATGACTAAAGAATCTCGAAAAAAGAAATTTTAAAAACCGTTCTTCCTGGTCAACATTAGAAGTCAAAGTGTGGTTTAGTTTTGAAAGCGCAATATTTATTAAAATGATATTATTTGGGCGGAGAGGAATCTTCGAGTCTTGTGACCTCTATGTGACCACTCTACTTCGCAGAACCGGTGGAGAGTTTCAGAAAAATAGGCTTCCCCAAACAAATGGAATAAAAATAGAACAGCAACTCTTTTAAAATGCTTTCTTAGAAACTTATTATCTAATTAAGTAGTATTTAATTAAACTTAAAAGAAATAAATAGATTAAAATTTAATCAATTAAATTATAAAGTATCTAATTTTCTTTTAACTTTTAATACTTTTCACATTTCCTAATTTAGTATACTAATAACTAAGTTATTAGTTTAAACCTACTGTCAATTCTTCACCCGTTTCATTATTCTCGAATAATTGTGTGAAAAAGGTGGTCTACTACAATGTATTTAAAAAGGTATCATCTGTGTGCAAATGTTTATATGTAACTTTCCGATTGGTATCTCAATTTTTGATTGCAAGGTATCGCCACTTTTCAACATAGCTTCTTAGATTTGAAGGAAAATAATTAAGATTTTTTTGTCACTGTAAAAGAGTGTGTTGTGTGTTTTCGGAAAAATCTGGAGCTTTATTCTTCAGAGTGAAGTAAAAAACCTTTTAAAAAATCTGGGCTATTAATTTCGGCAAACTGCGCAAAAGACTTACAGTTAAAAAATAAAGTTTTTTCCAATGAGAATCATTTTTAATACAAAATAAAAATTTCCAATAACTGTTCAGTTGTTAAAAGTTTTTGAACACTTAAATTCAAGGTAAAACTACATTCCGAGATTTGATAATCAGGAATAACGTATTATCACTTTCTTTTTGAAGTTATATAAATATAATTTTCATAAGATTGTGAGAAAATTCAGAAACATTTGTGAAGATTTCGCATATGTTAAAAAAGACTAGCTCTATGACTGTAGCTGTACTGAGCGTTTGTACGAATACCACGCTGTCGTTGTGGCTTCCTGCGTTCAATTTGCATATTTGGGACCTTGCCAAGCACTCTGCTACCATTTGAGGCGTGAGTCAAAAGTTGATCTTTTAATAAAATTTACTGACTTCGAAAATGTTTCTAAAGTTGAAATTTGTTGAATTTTCTGTATGTAAAATTTCATAGGCTTCATTCAAAAATTCAAAATATATAGGATTTAAATTTCATTTGTTTGATTAAAATATTTTTTGTAGGCGAAGCGTTTTGGCAAGAGGATAAGACAGATATAGATACGCATTGCTCCACACAATTTGTGTACAATGCTCATCACTCTTTGGCTCTTGACATACAACGTCAAAGGTTGCCAATATTCAAGCTCAAGAATCACATTATCTACCTACTGAACAAATTTCAGACACTGGTATTAGTAGGAGAAACTGGATGTGGAAAAAGTACTCAAATACCACAGGTAGACTGAACTATATTCTCTTATATTACACTTTATTATAAATAATGTTTCCTTATACTGGTTAAATAATTAAAAATCGTTTGAAGCCTTCACCAGTGTGTGGTGGTGCAGGGCTTAGGAGGGAACTGCTGCTCGCTAATCCTCACTTCTCTAGGTGAAGGAGTACATAACTGTATACAGCAGGTCAGTATATTCTTGGCAGCATAGGAGTTGAAGAGTTGATTTGATTCAATAAAACTCGAGGAGGAGGCTGGAGAAATTTTTTTAGTGGTTCTCATTTTGGTCTCTCATTTTGGTCTGTGGGCAGCTGTGGTGCTCGTCTCTTCAGGAGCAATAAAATGAAAATATTTCAGACTGTCACTGCTTGCAATACGTCACCAGTAACCCTCTCAAGTATAAGCATCGCAATGCGAGAGAGCCTGATAAATGAAAATGCGCTATCTTGGGATGTCGAGAGAACTCTAAGCAAAACCGGATGCAATCTGTTCCTTTAGGTTGTCGAACGCGCTTTCCTATTTGATTATCCACTCTCAGGGGACATTCGTTTTAAGCAGTTTATTAAGTGGTTCCACGTCTATCGCGAAGTCGAGTATAAAGCGACGATACCACGAAGCCGTTCCCAGGAAACGTCTTGATTGCTTTATTGTTTTCGAGGCTGGATAAGAGAAAAGTTGCTCGATCTTGTCCGGATCGACTCGTACACCCTTTTGATTTACTAGGAATCCAAGATAACGAACAGTCAGTTTCCCGAGTTCACATTTATTTGGGTTGATTTTCAATCTGGCACCCTGTAAACGGTCTACCACTCTAACTACTCATTCCTAGTGTCTCTTAACCGTCTTGTTTTCAATGACTATATTATCGAGGTACGCGTAGACGTTAGGTTCCATATCCGGTTGTTATACGCGGCTTGTATAGAGCGAGACTCTTTTATTAGTAGATTTAAAACACTCTCGCAGACGACGTTTATTCATTCAATAGGCAACCATTTTAAATTATAATAACTAGTAATAACACCCGTAAGTTAGAAAGAGAGAGAAATAGGTACTCCATGAAGTGACGTCAGCAGTGACGTCAGCAAGGCGCAGGGCGAGTAGAGGCCCTACAGCTGGATGCCAGCCATAGGTACCTACAGCTGGTTGCCAGCCCTAGGTTTTTTTCACCGCAAGCATTTGCCGTGTACAACAGATATCTCTCTCTCTCAACCGCCAGAGTCCTCCAGCTGGATGCCAGCCAGAGGATAACTGAGGACGCCTCGCCTTCGCCCTCTTGAGAGGAAGCAACCACGCACTTCGACGCCTTACTTTCCGACTTTCTTTGTAATCAACATATTAAGAACCTGATATAAATAAACTTTAATTAATCACAATTCTTTGTTTTTCTCTGGTCACTTAACTTCTCCCCCCCCCCCTTCTTTCCTCCGCTAACGGGTTAGCTGGCATACCAGCAGGCCCATTTCCGCTGAGACAGCTGGCATACCAGCCCTCTCAGCCGATACACTGACTAACTTCTCCCCTCTCCCATGACCAACAAACAGATCTTCTCTAACTAAGTTCTTTCCAGAAAAGAAAAAGAACATCAAAAACACCCGGTCAACTCGCTTTCTCTTTTTATCTTACAAGATAAACACATCACTTCCCCTTTCCACCTCTCTCCACATTTATCCTCTCACTCTATCCCTCCTACGATCACACCCACCTTTCACCTACCTTGAAGCCTATCCACCATACATCTCTTCTTTACAGAGATGACAAAGTTCCCTCTCACTCCTTCCTATGGGTCCCCTACCTCTCCTATCTCTAATTATCTCATGAGATAACTCCTTCTCACCCTTTCTTAGCAGAGAAACATCCTCTATCCCGACGTATATCCTTTTTACTACATCCAACATATCCCACCCTAAAGTAAGGAGCATATCACGGTCTTATGAGGGAGTCTACCAGCCGCTGAAATGTCGCAGGGGCTCCTGACAGTCCAAAAGGCATCCTGGTGAACTAAAAAGCCCCATTCCCGCGACGGTAAAAGCCGTGTACTCCCTACTGTCTTTGGCCATCGGGATCTGGAGGTTATACCACTTTAAATCTTAGGTCGTTATATACTTCGTTGCTCGGAGATGCTCAAGGATCATGTCCATCTTTGGCAAAGGGTACGCATCCTTTGTAGCCACCTTGTTAAGCTTACGATAGTCCACGCAGAAGCGATATGTTCTGTCTGCTGTCCGGGCCATTACTACGGGACTGGACAATCCACTTTTTGACGGCTCTGCGATTCCCTCCACTAACAGTTGAGCTACCTCATCTTCCATAACCTTCAAGATCTTCGGAGACACTCGAAAATACCTTTTTTTTTTGTCGGTGGGTGTCCCCTAACGTCTATGCTACGAATCATACGATCCATTGCTGGAAGTACCGCAGGAGGAGGCTTAGTGATTCCTGCAATTAACGTGTCCAGTTCCTGTCGCTCCTCAGCAGTTGTTTCCCTGAGACCGCAACACTGTTCTAACATTGCCGGTACTTCATCCCGCCTCTCCACTTCCAACTCAGTACTTTCCTTGGTATAATGGTGACACGCTTCTGGGTATTCCGCCATACATCAAGCTCGCTTTCTACCATCCTACACGATTCCGAATGTATGGATGAAGTCCATGCCCAAGAACACCTGTTCACTCATGTTCGGGACAATATGGATCTTCATCATTCGCAAGACACGATCGATTTCGATAGGGAGATAATGCGTGGCCTGGACTTGACTGACCGTACCATTAGCAGTCACAACCGCTTGGTTCGGTGCCGTGTGCAGGGTTACCTTGTACCGTTCTGGTATAAGCAGGCCAATATCTCCCATCACTGTTCGGGATGAACCGCCGTCGATTAAAACGAGGACCTTAGGGGCATTACTGATTCGGGCAGTCGTAAAGACCGTAGCGGTAACGAAGGACCTTCATCTGGTATTACGCTGGTGGTTCGCTTCACATTAGTTCTCACCTCGTTTTTGTATTGAGCACGCTGGTATCTTTGGTTTCTACGGTACGGGTTACCGGAACCTGGTTCGCTGATGTCTGGATCTGTCGAATCAAGTCTGTTATGTTCCGGTTTTTGCCTGACGTCCTGTGGAGTCAATCCGGGACTAGAGGGAGAAGGTTTGACCCCTACGCTTTCTCCCTTTTTCTGTTTCCCGAACAATTCCCAGACATTTCGCACTCCTTGGTGGCCACTTCCTCCTTGCCACAACGATGCCAATAATTGCGCCTTCAGTTTTTCGGGCATCCTACTTTGAAATGACATTTTTGTCGGCAGTTCCAACATTCCACCTCCGTATCATTCCCCTGTTTCCTAAGGTGGATGACCCTTAACACGTATACGGAGTGTCGCTATCAGCTAATGTCGCGATGATAGCGGCCACGGGACTATTCTTTTTAGGCTGTATGCCCTTCCCTTGGTACGAACATTCTGAGATAAGGGACTTTTCTTGGGGGGGGGGGGGGGGTCATCTAGATCTCGAGATCAGTGGGCCTTGTCGATAACTGATACAGCCCATACATGCAGGTGAGGTAATCTGCCACCGGTTCCTCTTGACCTTGCCTGCGTGAGAGGTCTTGGGCAGTAAAAGCAAGCGAGAAATAATGATATAGAAAGAAGACCACTAAACTTGTAGCCACTCCGCCAGTTGCTGCTTTCCCTTCCGGTCCATTCCGGCTACCGTAGATTACTCGGGGTCTTTCCGACAATTGTTATAATCCTTGGTGCCGTCCCGGAGCCACCACGTGCCGTCAAGCCAAGGATTACCAGTGACAGTAAATCGTATTCTTCTGCGTCTTGATGCTGCTTTTCACAGGGCCCTCGAGATTTCCGTGTAGTGCCCGTGGATTTGCTTTGGGCAATGGAGTCACGAGTTCGCTATCTTCCCACCTATGATTTACATGCCGAGCTAAAAGACTGTCAACATTCGGTATCGTCTGCTATGTTGTTAAAAAACGATTTTCAAAATATTTTTACCATGCAGTAAAATTAACCAGAAATGGTTCATAAGCCCCTGACTGTTTACATCCGGAGTGGAACTACGTCAGAGTTAGTTCCCGCTAACCGTCAGCCCAAAAACCGGCATATTCTAAGAGTTTCACTCTATTTAACTATATATAATTTAAAAAAAAAGAGTTAAATAACCACCGCAGGGTCCCACTAACAGCAACTGCCATCTAAAAAAATGTCAATAGCCCCTAGTAGATCCGTGGTAAAACACACCTGTGGCAACGTCTCACAATTGTGAGATGGGTGGTCACAGCGCACGACGAAATCACAACGACAGGCCGGCGAAACCCTCGTGTGTCTTGAGGACACGAAGCGACCCAAGGATGGCAGCTTACTGCATCCATCTCGCAAGTGCCTTGGCATATTTTTGACACGCGGGTATGGCTTTAAGGTTACGAACCAGTGATAGTTTCGCACCTCCGAGAGCACCTATCACAAAGACAATTACTCGCACCGAATACTGTGGGTACAGTCGTTGTTGTACATCGTAGTTACAGAAAATTTGGCACTTCTCGTTTCAGACAATTGACTCTATATCCCTCGTAGCGTTCGGCAGTGCAGGGTCGCGACCAACACCGTAAGAGAGACAAAGATGGTAATAAAGTACTCTTAGGGCCGCATTATGTCTACAGATGTACGTCGTTCCTGCGTGGGTCGGCCACCCACATAGTATGTGTTCTAGTTACTCAGCGTGTGCACGACACGCTCTGCACCTATCACCGGGAACTTTTTGACATAATATGCGGTCACGGTAAGCTAAGCTGGAAATGACACTGTTCTGGCATGCGAAAATAAAACCATCTGTACCTGAATTGAGTCCTGATGATTTGAGAAAAGCAAAAGATTGATCCTTCGACAAGAACTTTTTTTCTACATTTCTGTGAAAGTTTGCGTGCATATGCTTGGTGCATATGTTCGTGAAATTTTCGAACTTCTGCTTTCTTTACCTCGGCTTTTAGACGTGAAGCATCTAGATGGAGTAATGCACTTTCCTCACTTCTGATGTTAAAATTCAGGCCAAGGGTCTCGGCCGCTTGCTCCGCGGCTTTTTAAAGGAACGCTCCTCCGCCAATCATCTCTTGGTTCCTGACCATCTTTAGGAGAGGATCTCTGCCATTCGCAACGATGGAAGCTGTATTTAGAACAATTTGGTTATGAAGACACTAGAGATTCAAAAGTTCGTGTCCGCCTTGACGGCGTCAAATGTATAATCGCGGAACTGACGAATTGACATGCAAGCTTTTGTGCATATGCATTGTCTTACGTGTGGTGACATCAAGGGCCTTGAGCTCGTTCTTCCTCCACTGAACCACCCCAAACGAGTAGAGTAGAACCGGGATGGCAAGCATCTCAGTCGCAGATACCTTGTCCAACGCCGACAGATTGTAAGACCAAATCTGTCGAAGAAGATGCTTGTATCTGCTTCGGACAGACTGTTTCACGGATGTTACGTCCTGAATGCGGCTTTGAGGCACGCCCAGGTACGTATATGTCTCTCCAGTATTAAGATGTCTGATAACACTTTTATCCACAAGCTCAGGTTCCTTGGAAACTGTGTGGATGTACCTTCAAACAGATGATAAGTCTATGAGAGGTTGAATCGAAAGCTTTCCGGTAGTCAATCCAGGCCATTAACAGGACGCGCTGATGGGCTGCAGCGTCTTTACAGACACACCTGTCAATTAGCAGGTTCTCTCGACAGCCTGATACACCTTTTTTCGAGCCACGTTCGTACATCTCTCGCCATACAGGTTCAATTCGTCGAACAATCCTGTTACTTAGGACAGCTGTAAAGATCTTATACAGTGTGTTCAAACAAGTTATTCGCCTGTAATTCTCTGGTTTGGACAAGTTGCCTTTTTTCGGTAGGTTCATAGTGCGTCCTAACACTAGCCACTGCGGAATGAGCGTCTTCGACTTTAAATATGACGTGAATATGCGGGCCAAATGCTGGTGTATAAAAGTAAACTTCTTCCACCAAAAGTTCTTGATACAATCTGGTCCAGCAGCGGAAAAGTTCTTCGTGCCTCTAAGTGCTTTTTTCACCTCTTCGGCAGTGAATTAAGGACATTCCTCCTCAGATTTTATAAGACTGTCGCAAAACTCCTTGAAGCGGAT
>CAKNXH010055075.1:95988-106640 GCA_932178445.1 Andricus quercusramuli | reverse complement strand
ATAGCGTTTATAAAAATGATGGCACTTTTCTTTATTAGGGACATCGTACCCCGAATCACAATTCGGTACGATACACCTGTGTCAAACCATTTTCAGTTTGCAAAGCTTCCACTAAGTATTTAGAAACAATATTGTACATGTCACATCACTTAACTATTGTCAATAAAAAGTAATTTTAATTCTAAATATTACTATTCAATAAGAGCCCATAACAGATACTGTTAAACTGTGTAGAGGCAGTAGTGGCGCTCTCTGTCGGGTTTTTTTGGTACTACCACTTGGAAGTATATATTTACGGATATCATTTCATGGAGTCGGATAGGGCTGCTCTGAACATGTGTTCCCGGAGGAAATTTCCCCGAGTTGGGCATGTCTGCTCTATTGGAAGCACTGTGGAATCTTCCAGATTATACACTTGAGCTTCCGAAGTTTGGAAAGCATTTTCCAAGTTGAAGTTAGCATACTGAAAGAAATTAATACTTAACATTTTACACCGATTTTAGTATTAATTAAACGAGGCCTAATGAATAAATCAGGGACTCCAGCGATTATTAAAAACAAAATTCAAGGTCTTTTAATATTAAAAATATTAAATATTATTATAATAATTATACATTAATATGTAATATTAAATTTAAATAAGCAGCCTCATACCTCCGAATGAAAAGGTTCTTGAGTGCTATGATCCTCTATTGGAAGCACTGTGGAATCTTCCAGATTATAGGCTTGAGCTTCCGAAGTTTGGAAAGCATTTTCCAAGTTGAAGTTAGCATACTGAAAGAAATTAATACTTAAGATTTTACACCGATTTTAGTAATAATTAAACGAGGCCTAATGCATAAATCAGGGACTCCAGCGATTATTAAAAACAAAATTCAAGGTTTTGTCCAGGTTTTCCAGGTCAAGAAATCAAGTTTTTCCAGGTCTACTTTTTTACATCAAATAATGAAATAACCGTTTTGTACACATGCAAAATAAAAGCCATTTCTTTGAAACTCTGTTGCAATGTTTGAAAACTTGTGTAAAATCTTTGAAATCGTTGCGAAATTTTTTTTAATCTTTTGAAATCATTATGAAATATTTTAAATATTTGTGAAATAATTCTTTGTTTGTGAAATCTTTTGTGTTCGTTTCAACTCATTGAAATCTTTTGAAATCCTTATTAATTCTCTGAAATATTTGTGAAAATCTTTTGAAATGTTCTAAAAAATTTTGAAATCGTCTGAAACCTTTTAAATCTGGTGTACCATACACTTTTCGAAATCTTTGAAATTCTTGTATTCTTTAAAAATCATTAATAAATTTGTTATGATATTTCTTTGAAATATTTGTGAAATCTTTCTAAAACCTTTTGTATTCGCTTTTAATCATTGACATATTTTAAATCCTTGTGAAAAATATTGAAATTGTTTAAAATCTTTGAAATATTTTGAAATCTTTGAATTACTTGAAATGTATTGAAATTCTTATGAATTCTTTGAAATATTTGTAAAATCTTTCTGAAACCTTTCCTGTTTGTTTGAAATCATCTCAATTCTTTTAAATGTTTTGAAATCTGGTTTATACATTTTTGAAATCTTTGAAATTCTGGTAGTCTTTTGAAATCTTTATTAAATTTGTTATGAAATCTTTAAAATATTTGTGAAATCTTTTGCATTTATTTGAAATTTTTGAAATATTTAAAATCCTTGTGAAATCTTTCTAAATCTTTTGTGAAATGTTGAAATCATGTAAAATATGGTTCTCTAAAGTTTTAAAATGTTCGAAATCTTTTAAAACTGATGTACAAGCCTTTTTCAAATATTTGAAATTCTTGAAATCTTCATGAAATATCTGTGAAATTTTACTTAAATCTTTGTTTGCGAAACCTTTCGTATTCGTTCAAATTATTGAATTATTTCAAATCCTATGAACAGGGCTCATTTTAATTCTGAAACAGAATTAACATCGAAATTTTCCATTAATAATTTTTATAATTTGTAAGTTGAATATCCAAAAAAATGTATACATTAACATTCTATATAAGCGGAGAGGAAATAAAATAAACATACACAATTATTGACAATATTAAAGTCAATAATATAAAATATTAAATGACAATCTATAAAATAATTGGCACCAGTCTAGAAAAAGTGCCTTGAAATATCTGTATTCATTAAGTAATGAACAAAAGATAAATTATATCTTGATAATAGAAAACTTTTCAGTAGCAATATTTCTTCTGAATGAGATGTTCCTTTCATAATAGACTAAAATATTTTAATTAATCTTCACATTGCAATAAAATAACTGTTTTAAAAGCAAAAAAAAAATCTAGGTTCTCGTGATCAAGGAGATTTCCAGGTTTTGGAGGTTTGAAAAAACTCAAGGAGAATTCCAGGTTCTCAAGGTCTCTGGACACCCTGTAAATGTGAAAAGCTTGCCTTATACCTTTGAAAAGAAGGAGTAGTGACTCTCGCGTTCCCCTGCTGAATTCAAAGGAATAGTACGATGCTCGTGGTCTAGGTTTGCAACGTTTGTAGCATTCACATCGCTCAATATGCATGGTGAAAGCTCCACATTGGTTTCATCTCCAAAATCAAGCATTTTTTTCTCACACGTTCCAGTCTGCAAAAATTTCAAAGTGTAAATGCTGTTGCGTACAATATTGCTATATAAGTCAAAATATATAACCTTTCTAGGAATAGCGTTTGGTTTTAATGATACTCTCCCTCTCTGTATGCGATTAACTGTTCCATCTGGCAATCTCGTTTCAAAATGTGAGAAAATATCTTCTTCACAAAAATGTGCTTCGCATATCAAATCCAATTCGTTTAAGGATTGCGAAATGGCATTTTCCCATAAATTTCTTGCACTTTCATCCTACAATATTAATACTCTCTTATTAAAAATTCAGAAGTAAAAGCTTTACGCCACAATTTGATGAGATATTCAAAATAGGTATTCATTTTCAATTCTTAAATTTCCTAACCGAAAGGATTGCTACATATTTTTATCGCGTCAGCATTAAACAAGAGCCGGTTCTTTTTTCTTATATGTATGTCTTTAAATTTGATACGTCTAACACCATTATATTAGGGTTGCCACCTCGCCGGAAAAACCATGAGCGAAAGGAATAATAATAATGATCATTTGCCTATCTTTGGTTTACGGAACAAACTTCGAAAGGGAACATTTTCCTTCTTGCTTTGATGTTGTTTGTAATTACATATAGCGCATCTGCGATAAGAATTCGCTTTCTTCTTACAACTCTGCAAAGATGTATAACATTACAATTAGGGATTAGTATATTTACAACAGGTTAACAATAATATAATTCAATCATTGATTGAATGTATGATCCATTGTTGCCTGATTAGATGTTATGGTCACGTTGTGCATCATTTAAAATAAACGAAATTTCAATAAAAGTATCGTACTTACCATTTCGATATTGCACTTTCACTTTATAAATGATATATTTCATATATTTAACTTATTCAACAGAGTATTTAATTGCGCATGATTTGAGGTTATATTATTGTTTTGTCACGTGGGCGGCCATAGTTATTTAATACACATTTTCATACTAGCGCCACGTACGGGAAGTTCAGGTACTTCAGTACTTCGCGAAAAAATATGCTCGTTTTCCGTGAAGTCAATGTACAGGACTTTGGTCTCCTTGTGTCTATTCTCCATGCCTATCCTACTCCCCGTGTCTGCAACGGCGAAACGTACTTCCCTTAGTGATTATAGTTTCTATGTGCAAAATTTTCTCACCAGTGCGCGTTGCACGCACCACACTCTACAAAAGCATTGTGCCCATTATGCTGAACGGAGATTTTCTAAAAAATATAATGAATAATTTATTTGTTAATGAAAAAAATGATTTGGTGAGATTTCTATACTTAATATTGACCGTAATGTCAGTGTCAAAGTGCAAATTCAATGGACACTCGTATATTGTGCCGAACTGTAAGTCAGGTTATAGTTCACAACCTTTAAATGAAAATGAAAAAATTCACTTTTTTCGGTTCCTTCGGGAAAAGAAAACGTCGAAAATGGCAAAAAGCGATATTAAGGAAAGATTTTATTGTGATAAGTGGTGTGCCAGAAACATTTCCTTCCTCAGGATATGATGGGAACGTAATGGCAACGCTGTGTATATATAGAAATAACAACTCAAATTTATTTAATATTAAGCTAAAAACGACGTTACGTTATAAAGACGAAGCCTGTTTTTTTTTTTAATTTGTATATTCGGTAGCTTATTTTTTCCTTAAAAAATTCCCTAAAATCCTACACGCTGGTTTTAGTTAAAAGAACTAGTTCAAAAAATAGATAGTATGTAATGAAAAATTGTTTTATTTATTATTCATAAAATATATAATTTCAACAAAAATAAAGCAAATGTATTATATGGAAGCCTTCAAATTCTTTATCAAAATAAAAATTCTGCATTATTAAACAAAATTAATAAATTTTAATTTCATTTACAGTTAAAGCTTAATTCCTAAGATTCGGTTTATTTTGAAGTATCTTTCATCTTTTGCATTGTAGGATTTTGTCGTACGAAGCCTTGTTCAATTTGAGAGCTTCATTTTTACTGTTTGAAGACAGGTTGATCCATTTTTTGATAACCTTCAGTTAAGTTTATATTTTCATCTTTTCCGTACCTTAATATTTTAAATACATATGTGACGTGCGCCGAAGAAAGGGGGCTTACTCTGGAAAAATCGAAATCGAGGTTTTGACACCTTTCGATAGTTTTTGAGTTGCTCTTTTCAATGAAACGATCGAAAAAAAATTCCGAGCGTTATTATTGCTAATAATTGAGTTGATAGGTACCCGAGAAATCGCTCGAGAGCTCGAGATCCCGTGAAACACCTCCCACCATTCACCACCACATCTCCGCGTCTCAACTATGCCCCGTCCGTGAGCAGCGCCGCTATATGCGTGAGAATGTAGTGGCAAGCGGAGAGGGAAGATTTCGTGGGATTCCCTCTCTTCTAAAAGTCGCGTCTATCGGGTCGACTTCGACCGCTCGTCCTGAAAAATCTCGCTTTCCAGAGTAAGCCCCCTTTCTTCGGCGCACGTCACATATGTATATCATGTATACAAAAATCAACTGAGCAATCCCATGTCAAATCCTCTGAAGAATTTCAGCTATTGTTAGTAATTTTGATGAAAATGGTAGAATTAGTTCTCTTAGATGTTGGAAGAAAAAATGCCAAAATGATTATTGAAAAAATCAAAAAACTTAGAAGATATACAAAATAAAAACTTCTTGGATTTTTTAAAAACTAATTTTGAATCTGAATTTCTAAAAAAAATACTATTCATTTTCTTCATTTTTTACGTAGATGGCTTTCAATGTCCTCTATAAGTCCTGTAAATATCAAAATGGGATCTCCCTTAGTTTTCGAGAAATAATTAAGAACCTACGCCAAAACCACGAAGGAATAGTGGATGGGCTATTCCTTCAGGCCAAAAAGGACATTTTAAGTTATCTATATATAAAAAATGGAAAGTGTTTTTTTTTCTTTAGAAATTCTGTTTCTAAATTAGTTTTTGAAAAATCTAAGAATTTTTTTAGATTTTTCTCTTCAGAAAATATTTTTCCAAAACTGCATCCTATTACGAATTATTTACAAAAAAACAGACCTGAATATCACTTAAATCACCAAAGTTATGACAGTTTAAAAAAAAAAGGACCAAAATATCCAATTCTGAATATCTCCTAAACTTTTTTGTTAAAAAAAATTATTATTTTGGGCTTTTTCTTTTAACACCTGAGAGAACGGATTCTAGAATTTTTATCAAAATTACTAACAATAGCTGAAATTCTTCAGATGATTTGACATGGAATTGCTCAGCTTCTAAAAGGTAACGATAAATTCTGGCAGAGATATTTCGTTTCTTAAATTTTCTATCAGAAAATGTATATCATATTTTATTACAATTGAAATGTTTGTTAATTTTGATGTGGTTTTTTAGCATTCGTATTTAATTACCGATCTAGCAATTCTTTCGACCTAATTCTAACGTGTCTAACGTGTCTTTGAAGCTGTGGAGGTATTACCATATATACTTCAATTTTACTTACAAATAAGGATGAGATAATTTGTGAGACAGGAAATGGCTGAAATTAAAAAAATTATCATCTCAAAGGAAAAAGCAGCCAAGCTTTGCGACCGTTAACTACACTTGAAATAATTACATGGAACTGTAACTCAAATTAATACATATTAGAAACATGTACTATCGAATTTAATAATCTATAATGAATATGTTTTTTTATATTTTCAAATTTTGAATAAAGTATATATATCCCTTTACATGAGTTTTTATGATGAGCACTCGGCTTAACAACTTTTTTTTTTAATTGATTCATATGAAGCTGAAAAAAATAAAATGGAAAATATTTTTGTTTAGAAGCTAAAGCTTTTTTCTTCTTTTTTTTTTAGATATTTTTAGTCTTTTGGGGATAACATAAAGAATATTTTGTTCAGTGTATCAAGAAATTCTTAATCCATATCCACTGTACACATTTTACGTGATTTCATGTGTTCTTTTTCTATTTTATATTAATTGATTAATGGAAAAGGTGCATTTCATGTTCTAGAATCATTTTAGAAACATTGTTTTGCCTCAAATTGTTCAAAAACTTAATTATTATAAGTTTTCAAATATTTGTCTATCAGTATAATGCAATTTTAAAGCGTGCCGCGTGCAGCGCCGCTCTGGTGAGGAAATCTCGCACATACAAACTATAATCACTAAAGGTGGAGTCCCATGTGGGCAGAAAACGTCGGCGTAAAGCAGAAACTAATAAGAGTGAGAGAGATGGACATATCTAATTGTCTCTTCCACTCTCATGAGTTTCTGCTTTACGCTTAAGTTTTCTGCCTACATGGGACTCCACCTTAAGGAACCGCCATCTTTTTTTAGTTCGATAGGGCTGGTATAGAGCAGAGATGGGCTGTGACATGTCACTCGAGGTTTTCTACGTATAATACATAAACGACGTAATATACGTAGAAAATTGTAGAAAACTATGTATAATACATATCAAAGATGTCGGACGTAATTTACGCGGGCGTGACTGCATTTGACAGATTTGAATAATTGACATAACCTTTTATAAAGCTGTTCAATCGAGCCCCATGCCACTTCTCATGGAGGCCTGTGGAAAATATTGTCATGAGAGTTGACGGTCGCCGTGCGGTGGCGCCAGCTATGCACTTGGCCTAGAATTCAAATAATGCAAGGCAAAAGTGTTAAAATAATAAAGTTTGTTGGAGAAAAATAATTTTCTGATAGTTCTGGGTGAAAGATAATGAACTTTAAGATATTTTTAATCTTTTGGGTTGAAAATAATTTGCGAAGATCATAAAATTCACTGGTTTTAGACGAAAATCGAACTGCATTCCTACTAACTACAACAAATCATTATTCATACGCAATTAAATCAGACAAATAATTATTTGTGTAATTTTTAAATATCCGAAAAGAAAATCGTCTAAACTTTATAGTAGTTTTTATTATATTATATAATACGTAATATAATATTTACTTTATTTATTTAATAATTTAAATTCATTTTGGATTTCAAAATATTTAAAAAAACAAATTATGTGTTTATGCACTTCTTAGAGATGGGGTAGGTAAAATTCATAAAACAAAACCTAAGTTATAGAATTAAACATTTTTTATATATATATATATATATTATAAGTTGTTAGTGAAAGTCAAATATTGAACATACATATGCATTCACGCAACAACAAATTAATAACCATTTTTTAATAGAAAATAATCAATTTTTTATATAAATATATATTTATTATATTTATATTTATTATAAAAAAAAAAAATTGATTAGCATTTCGAACTCGAAAGTTCATTGCCTCACTACCCGATTCGGGTAGTGTTTCTAGGTGGATAAATACTACCAGTGTGGGTCCACCACACCCACGACGGGTCAACAACACGCAGTATTCCCCGAACGGTCACCCATCCAAGTACTAACCGCGCCCAACACTGCTTAACTTCAGTGATCTAACGGGAACTGGTGTTTTCAGCGTGGTTTCGCCGTTTATATTTATTATATAAATATAAATTTATTTTGCCTCTTAGTATTTGTATACATGTCTTTTCTTTATAAATAATTTATATCTAGTGTATAAAATATTAAATATTTTAACAGATTCTATTAAACATCTTAAATAAGTCTTTTTCCTCCGTATAAACTAACAATCTGACAAAATGACTATCACAAAGTGTTTCCGAAACTAAGAAATCAGTTCTAGGTTCGTGAAGTTTAAGTTGCTACTAAGTTTGCAGCTTTTTTCTTTATCAAGTTTTCCTTGTTTTCATTAGCCATTTTAATTTTTGCAAACCGAAATAGTTCAAAAATCCTTGAAAAGCTTCAAATTTTTATTCAAAAATCTTGAAACATCTACACGTTGCTTCACATTTTTTCAAATTATGAATTAATTTTTAAATTTTTTCAGACCTCTTAAATTTCTTTCAAAATGATTCAAATTATTCCTGAAATTTCTCTTAAATCCTGCAAAATAAAAAATATTTACTTAAAATCTTCCATATTCATTTTTGACAATTTAAAAAAACGTTTAAAATCTTTTTAAATATTCTCTTAAAATTAATTTTTCAAAATAAAAAGTCATTCTCAATTTCCCTAAGAATGTTGAGAAAATGATTTTTATTCTTTTGAAGCATTTCACAATTCTTAAAAATCTTCTAAATTTTTTGTTCGAAACCTGTACAAATCTATATTTTGTTTTCAATTAGGCCGTGGGCTAGTCACACGGAAATTTCGGTACGAATAGCCAAATTTTGTCGGTGTAAGTAGACGCTTCGTTTAAATTATTCGAAATCATTTTAAATTTTTAATTGAAACTTAATTCAACTTGCTTGAATTTTTTCTAGGAATAATAATAGATGTTCAATATTTTTAAACTTCAAAATTCAAAAATTTTACTTGCAAATTACATTTTTTGAAATAGAGCAATCAAAATTGTGACGTTCAAAGTTTAACTTTTTTGTTTAATTTTGAATATTTGATTTACAATTACTGATTTTAAATGAACAGTCAAAAATGTTTGAATATTAAGCAAATGTTATTTTTCCTAATTAAAAAATTTCAAATTTTAAAGTTTAAAATTGTAAACTAAAACAAGATTTTCAAATTTAATAAAAGTCTTTAAGTATGAATATACTGTTTCGAAGTTATTTCACAATTTTAAATCATATATAATGTTTTAATCATGCGTTTACATTTATTTAACTACTAAGACTTTCCAATTTGAACAGTTTAATCTTCAACGTTAAAATCTGGAAATTCTTAAATTTTTAACTGATTTCCAATCGTGTTGTAAAATTAACTATTATTCAGTTGTTAATCCTTAATGCACAGTTCAATTCAAAAAATTATTATAATTGATATTGACAGTTGATCAACTAAAAAGATTTTTTATCAAAAATTTTCGATTCCAAATGCTTGTGATTTAAAAATTTCCAAGTCTTTAAGACTGCATTTTTAAATTCTTTTAATGAAAAATGTACGGTTTTCCCCGGTCTCATAAAATTCCCGATCATTTCCCGGTTTCCCGGTCCAGCTGTCATCCTGAAAATAGATTAAGATATCATTTTTTTATAATCTAAAGTACAAAGACGTTTCTTTGGATTATATTAAATAATATGCTCATTATTCAAAGGTAATATTAACAATAAAATAGTATTTTTAAAAAGAGAAAAACTTTACAAATAAAAAGATATATCTATAAACTTTATATGTAACACTTACCGATGCCACAACACTTCAATCAAGTCCCCTAAAAACCTTTTCTCGGATAATATCTTCTGGGTTGAAGTGCAACGAACAAACTGCATCACCAGGCGTCAGTTTGACATCATCCCTTAAAATAGCTATTTGCCATTGTTTAATAATATTCGGATCATTTGGCACTGTGAAGAATTGAATCTTGTTATCTTTGTCCTGCTCCCGATTACTTTTATATCCCGATTTACAGTCAAAACAAACGCACTTTACCATTTTTTGTTAAAAATTTCAACACCGCAGATATTCTGGAGGATCGGTAAATAGATGAGGATTTTAACGTCTAAAATCAGTTTTTACGAGTTCTATTTCGCTTAGGAGATGGAAAATGTCTCAAGGATCACTAAAAATACTTAAAAATTAATTGACACTGTCATTATATTATTTTAAATATGTTATTAAATTCAATATTAACGTTTTGCCATGCATTTGCAACGATCATAGGCCAAGTGCATAGCTGGCGCCACCACACGGCCACCGTCAACACATAGTACATTTTCAACTCAGAGTTCCAGGGGGCTGGTTCAATCTATTTAATTTGAATTTTGAGAGAAAAATGTTAAGAAAAAGTAGAATAAAAACTTTTCAGGGGGGAATACCGTGGGAAAAAATTAACTTCGAGCGCCAGAAGTTGGAGAGTAAAAATGTTGCGAAGTGTTTACTTTGTCAAAAAGTTTTCAAAAACACAGGTTATAACCCTGGCGGACCGGCCGAACGCAAACATTACGCTACAGCGTAACGGTAAAGTAATGGTAAAGTAATGCTAAAGTAATATGGCATTATAATTAATAAAGGAAACAAAATTAATATG